>DWJQ01000119.1:0-18456 GCA_018248915.1 Hesperia meskei straton | reverse complement strand
CGCCCAACTTATCTCTGAAATGGCAAAAATTGGAACTAACGAAAAGTCATTCATAAGTACGTTGTGGTCATTCATCTCTCAGTTACTTGTGTGCAATGATTGGTCAATTGAATGTTAAATGCGTCCGACAGCACTGAGGTTATAATTATAAGAACACCTTTTTATTGCGTTAATGATGATTGGATGTGGATGATAAGCTCTCACCAATGAATGAATATTAATAATAAAAAATAAATAAAAAATAAGAAAAAGTAAATTATTTATGTTAATTTAATTAATGAAGTTTAATAGATGAGTAATGAAGGTAAAATTAATGATGAAAATAATTATTGGAAAAATTGTGATCGATAGAAGAAAAACGATAAAGAACGAACTCAAAAAGATAAAAAGTTTTCAAGCAAAAAACAGAATGAAAAGAAAGCTAAACTTCTGCCATACTTTTGTAATTTGAAACGTCTCTGTCTGTTTACGAAGCGTCAAAATTCCGAGTGCCTTTACAAAAATTATGGAGTTATGTAGTACTAATATAACTTAAATGCATATTACAGTGAAAATTAATGCCCGGCTGGTGCCGGCCATTATGCAAAGCATCTGTGACTAGCAAGAAAATTGTAAGAAACCTATAATTATAACAGCAATATCTCCTCAAACTATAGTCTACTAACACTACACGTGTCGTTAGTAAATGATCTAGTAATAAATCACTACGATAGACTTAAAGGTACCTATGGTTAAACTATTCCATAGACTGATGTAGAATAACAAAGGGTTTCTTATGAGTCTACGTTGCCATATTTACCTATGTGGGTCGATAACTTTACCGACAGCTGGGGAATAACCACATTGTTGGGCTTAGGCCAACTCTTAGGACGATAAGGTTTAAGGCCATCCATTTTGAAAACATAATGAACAGCTAATATCAACTTTCACGAAGTTCATTTCATTTTCATTTATTTCGGTACTCACTCACGCCCGACGGACACATGCAGCGTCTTCTCGACACTAAGCAGGGGCTCAGACTAGAGCTCGATACACTCCTCGATGTTGATGATCCGTTGATTTTGTGCCCTGAAGATGCCCTCTATCCGCGTTAAATCAGGATGGGAGGGTGAATTCAAATTCAAATTGCGATGCGGAGGGCGAGTGCTGCACTCCAGCCTTCCATGGAGTCGTCGTAAGGGCTGCCGGCACGGGATCAGGAAGCGTCTTCATACGCGGGATGAACCCGCCGAGCTTAGCTTAGTGTCGGGGAGACGCTGATACGAGATGAGACGGATAACCCTTTGCCAAACCCTAACCAAAAGTGCCGACTTGTATGATCATCTGTTTTGAAGCATCTTCAATTTCGATCTCATCAAACTCATTTCTCTCTGCTCCAGATCGGTTGACCCGAGAATGAAACGCGATGATTCGTTGTTTGTAATAAACTTTATGTTGTTGATATTGCATTACCAAAAGTACCGACTTGTATGCTCACCAGTTTGGAATGATCTTCAATTTCGATCTCATCAAACTCATTTCTTTCTGCTCCAGATCGGTTGACCCGAGAATGAACCGCGATGAGTCGTTGTTTGTACTAGACTTCATGTTGTTCATATTTCATTTCCAGTAGTCCCGACTTTTGTGACCATCAGTTTTGAAGCATCTTCAATTTCGACCTCATCATCCTCATTTCTTTCTGCTCTTCTCTTCCAGATCAAACTATCTTCAGTTTTGACCGTACCTCTTTCTGTTCCAGATCGGTTGACCCGAGAATGAAACGCGATGAGTCGGTGAAGAGCATCACCAGGTTCGGGCGGCGGCTCAGCGAGCAGCGGCCGGCGCTGACGCTCGGCTTCACGCGCCAGAACTCCATCACCATCAGCACCCTCGCGCAGCAGTCCGCGTTCCTCACTGAAAAGGCGCTTAAAGAGGAATCGTATGTATCTCGGAAATTTCTTCAGTACCTTTTTGGTAGGGCAAGAAGTCTTCCGAAGATTTCCGGAATTCAGAGATCTTCTCCTTTTAAGCCCTTTTGGAAGTATTCCAGTAAAATCATATTCTGGGATCTCGTAGGAACCCGTCGGTCTGTCTACTACTCAGTGACAAGTTAACTCTCTTCCAAAGATTCCCTGATTGCATTTTAGAGATCTTCTCGTTTTAAACCCTTTTGGAAGTCTTCCAGTAAAATGATGTCTTGGAATCTCGCAGGAAACCATCAGTGTGTCCACTACGCCACTAAGCAGTGACTAGAATTCTTGCCTAATCTAATGCATGTATAATTTTTTTACTTAACTACCAGCATCTTGCTGATAGGGAATTGGTTATTTAATAACTTGTTAACAATTCTGTGTTTAAAAATTATGCATGGTGATGTTTATAATCGAATTACATAAAATTTATGCTTAACTTTGTTTAGCGGCAACCGGATATTTTGTACCGTTGCCGCTGGGAATGGCACCAAGGAAACGGTACGAACTAGCTACCATCCCGCGCCTCTGGTCAAGGAAAGAACGCTTAACTATAAGACTAGATCTTCTTCGTAAGGTCGACTCCACTTTGGACCTTTCTCATTCTAATGTCCTTAAGTTTAGAGTAACAAGTGGAGCCGGGATTACGCTAGACCATGTATCTCATGAATTCCAAAAAACTTATGTCGATTTCATTCTTAACCATTTTATTAGAACAGTTCTCTGACTAGATTGGCTCTGGTCAGCAGCTTGGCTTTCCATCTAGCAACTCATTACGCAATAGTTGCGTCTCATTCTAAATTCTAACTCATACTTATTCTACATTTTTAGAACATATTCTCTCTTTCGTGTTGTCGAGCATCTGGTTTTATAATTACCTTCTCTGCTTCCAGTGAGGACCCAAGTCTTCAAGCTCCTGCTGTTTCTTGGTTCAGACTCGTAAGTATTTATGCAAAAAATTAACTACGACGCCTTTCTTAAACGTATTCATATATTTTATAATTCTTACCTACTAATTTTATTATTACTTATTTTATGAGAATAAAGATCTTTAAACCTAATTAAATCTGGTAGCATCAGCACCAGTTACGTTATTTTAGTTAGAGCTGCAGACGGGTATTCAATGACAGTCGGAGATTCTTTACTTGTAACTGATACATGTCTAACAAATTGTGAAGTTACCGATGAAACATCGGCAGATAGAAATTTTGCAACATAATATCAAATTTTTTAATAAACTCATTCCAGTTCAGATTTGCGAAGCCATGGGAGCTAGTGCTATTGTTCGTGGGCGTGGTGTTGGCGACGCTGAACGGCTTGTTCGTGCCGGTGGGCGTGATCGTGTACGGCGAGTTCACCGCGCTGCTGATAGACCGCACCGTCATGACAGGCACCTCCTCCGAGACCCTCACTATCGCCTGGTTTGGCGGCGGCCGGATACTGTTAGTACCTTAATCAATATGCAAAATTCTTCTATTGCTGAGTAACTAGCAGGCAACGCACAGCCGAAACTACTGAACGCATGAAACTTAAAGGCTTACATGTAGTTTCGCGCTGCTGATAGACCGCACCATCATGACCGGCACCTCCTCAGAGACTCTCACCATTGCCCGGTTTGGAGGCGGCCGGATACTGTTAGTACCTTGACCAATATGTAAAATAATTCTTCTGTTGCTAAGTAACTGTCAGGCAACGCACAGCCGAAACTTCTGAACGCAAGAAGCTTGCATGTAGTTTCGCGCTGCTGATAGATCGCACCATCATGACCGACACCTCCTCTGAGACCCTGACCATTGCCTGTTTTGGGGGAGGGCGGATACTGTTAGTAGCTTAGTCAATATGCAAAATTCTTCTGTTGCTGAGTAACTGGCAAGCAACGCACAGCCGAAACTACTGAACGCATGAAGCTTAAAGGCTTACATATAGTTTCGCCCTGCTAATAGACCGCACCGTCATGACCGACACCTCCTCAGAGCCCCTAACCATTGCTTGGCTTGGAGGCGGTCGGATACTGTTAATCTCTTAATCAATATGTAAAACTGGCAGGCAACGCGTAGCCGAACTACTCAACGCAAGAAGCTTAAAAGCATGTAGCTTGGGGAGTGTAGGCTAGCAAGAGAGTGTTTTTGGAAATTCTCACCCAACAGGGATAAAAAGAGGGACAAATGGAAATAAAAATTCTACGCCGTCGAATCTGTGGCCGAAAGCTAATATTAACCGACGCAGGAGTTCTAGATGCAATTATAATTACTGGAGAGTCAGAATATAAAAAAATGTTCGTTCACGGGTTAGGTGTGACTGTGTGGGTTAGGATTAATTATTTTTTCTTTATAGTCTTTGATTTTGTTTGAGGAACCGATTCATGTTCCAAATAAGGCATTTTGTTTTAGTCTTTCTAAAACCTCGAACTTGAAACCTCGTAGACATTCAATTAAAATGACCTCAACGATAATGAGACAGGAACTACAGCTAAGAAATACTTACTCAATTTAATAAGTAAATTCTGTGTTAATGATCTATGTTACAGTTATTGGTGTCGTTAACGATGATTATAATGACAATGGTGACATCTACGATATCAATATTTACTTCCTTAATAACAATTTCCTCAATAATAATTATTACATATTTTAGAACGAATGCAAGCGCCGAAGAGAACCGATTGGCGTTGATTGAAGACTCGCAAGCATTCGGCATCGGGTGCACCGTGTTCTCTGTGTTGCAATTCATCGTGTGCGCTATCAGCGTCGACCTCTTCAACTACACAGCGCTCAGGCAGGTTCGTGTCTTGGCGATTATCAAATTTAATCTCCTTTAGTTCTTAGTTTCTTACATTTGTTGCCTTGGGAATAGGAGAAGAATTTCTTTTAAAATATCTCTCCTTGCGTTTTCACGTAAATAAACTGCATATCCCCATTGCTCGTAGATATGGTAAAATCTGTATGTTTTATTTTACTTAACATGCTAAACATTTTGAAAATTTTATTCTTGTTATACTTGTACAAGCGTGACGAAATTTCTTACATTATTTCTCAGATTGATAGAGTCAAAGAAAGATTCCTACGTGCTGTACTGCGACAAGACATCACATGGTATGATCTGAACACTACCATGAACTTTGCAACTAAAGTTTCAGAGTGAGTATTATCAGACGTTCTCAAATCTTACACATTTATACATTATTGTTTTATTGTAGAACTTTTAGTATAAACTTTTTTGTTTCCTAAACTTTTAATACTTAGGTTCAGTTTTTTTCAAGTGAAATCTGCTTATTTGTAAGACCTATTAAATATAATTTGCCCATCAGTAAATTCATTAAATGTATGATAAGGAAAATCATCATTGTTTTGATATTTTGCTAGACAAAGTTCTTATTTCACATGTTTTAAGGATGCAATAAACATTCCAGCGACGTGGAGAAGTACCGAGAAGGCATAGGAGAGAAAGTACCGATGTTAGTATATCTGGTTATGTCCTTCGTCACCGCCGTTATCATCAGCTTCGCGTACGGCTGGGAGCTGACTCTCGTCATCCTCTCCTGTGCTCCTGTTATCATTGCCACTACTGCTGTTGTGGCTAAGGTTGGTAGATTCTATGTATTTCATTTATTCATTGCATACCATGGTTTACAAACAATGTTTCAGTCATTCTATATTTAGTTCTGTTTCTTATTACATCAAAAGTTCGTTAGTTTCTACGTGATGCATTCGTTATTGATTTTCGCTGTTCAATATGTCTGGCACCAAGTGTAAGTGATGCCCAAATGCATCAAATATAGAATGACTGAAACATTATTTCATCATTGTGAAGCATCGTTGATTAAAGTTGGTCAGGAAAGAAGAAAGCAAAAAGAAACAAATGGACTTAAGGTGTGATGGAACAGTTTATGAGTTGCTTGTTATTTTAAATTCTATCCTTTTAACTTTTATTAGCAATACGCAGTTTCACGTGCTTTACAGATCCAATCATCTTTAACTACGCAAGAACTGAAGGCTTACAGCATAGCCGGAGTGGTGGCTGAAGAGGTGCTCGCGGCAATACGAACGGTGGTTGCTTTTGGTGGCGAAGAAAAAGAAATAGAGAGGTACACGCGACTTTTTTATGGACAATGACGTTATTTCGAATTCGAATTTTTTGACAAGATCTACCTTAGTGTAACGTTATTGCTGTTAATTATTATTCTGTTTCGAAAGTACTTGGGTAATTTCTTATCTGACAAGCCAATTCTTTCGTTCACAGATATAAAGTCCGCTTGGAACCTGCTAACAAGATGGGGGCGAGGAAGGGAATTTTCGCCGGATTGGGAAGCGGCGTCATGTGGCTCATCATATACGCGACGTACGCTCTCTCGTTCTGGTATGGCGTCAGTCTGATCCTCGAGAGCAGACACGAGGAAAAACCTACATACACGCCGGCGGTGCTCATGATTGTGAGCTGAGCTTTCTTTTATATTAAGTATTCAATAAGTATTTTTATATTTAACTGTTTTTAATGGCAACAACCCACTGAAGAGTACAATACGTGGACATATTGCTAGATGACATTTTCTGCTAATCATGTCTGGGAGCTGATGAGGGGATGTAGCAGGGGCATACAATGCAAGATTATAACAATTGTGACCTACTTCTGATTGCCAGGCGTTTGATTCTGGACTTCTGAATAATAATAACAGAATAGCACGTATCTTACGTGCCATAGCCATATTGGAAAACATTTCTTACGTTTTTTTAACTAAGCTGTCATTTTAACCATCGCCATTTGATTCAGATCTTTTTCAGCGTGTTGCAAGGGGCACAGAATGTGGGTTTGACGTCGCCTCATCTGGAAGCAATGGCCAATGCTCGCGCGTCTGCTGGCGCGATATTCGAAGTTCTGGACCGTAAGCCGGCCATCGATAGTCTCTCCTCGGAAGGCCAGCGTCCAGAATTGGACGGCAATTTGAAACTGACGGATGTCTACTTCAAGTATCCTGCGAGACCTGATGTTCAGGTAACCTAATTATAATAAATATTTTTACGGTCCCACAGTAATGTAGCACCGTTTTGCGCTCTAATGCAGCTTAACATAAGCACATGACGGAATTAGCCTAGAAATCCACAATCGCATTTATTTACCAGCTCGATTAGCGTTGACATCTAAGTATATTTATCGTTTCATTCTATCATTACTTCAGTGTTCTAATTTATATACGCAAACCTACAATCAAAGTTTCCTAAAATAAGTTGATTCTCAGCATAATTACTTATTACGCAATATGTCGATCTTATTTCCGAAAATCGTAAAAAAGAGTTTTCTATACCCAAGTATCAAATAGTAGAGCGGAGAGTACCCACGTACTAATTAATAGTCTCTTGCTCTTAGGTACTAAACGGCATAAACCTGACAATCAACCGCAACGAGACAGTAGCGCTGGTCGGATCTAGCGGCTGCGGCAAGTCCACAGTGCTACAGCTGCTGCAGCGCATGTACGACCCCGATATGGGGTCGGTGACTGCATCAGGCCATGACCTGCGGAACCTCAACGTGAGACACCTGCGGAACCATATAGCTGTTGTTGGACAAGAGCCCGTGCTGTTCGCTGGCAGCATCAAGGAGAATATTCGGTGAGTTGGTTTTGGGATTTTGGGGTTAGGAGTCCATAAATGTGTTTGTTGGAAGTCTTTGAGTCGAGTAAAGTTTGGTGAGAATATTAATTTGCAATTTTGCATTGATATAGCTAATTCCCAAGCGCTTATTGTATTCACTTACATCTTTACTTAGGTACCTACTAAGTAGGTATACTTTCACCAGGAATATTTTTTGATCTGTTCAAATTTTATTTGAGGCTTATAGGTATTAACTTCTATTTTTCTTATTCCCATTTTTGTCCCCAGAATGAGTAATCCCTCGTGCACTGATGCAGAAATCATAGTTGCAGCCAAACAGGCATATTGTCACCATTTCATAAAGAATTTGCCAGAAGTAAGTTTAACACTTAAATTAGTAAGTTAGCTAAATGTTACACATGCACGAAAACTACTAACTACCTTTTGTCGACTTGAATCACCTGATGAATTCTCGCAACTCATAGGGATACGACACCATGATCGGTGAGAGAGGAGCTCAGTTATCGGGTGGTCAGAAGCAGCGTATAGCCATCGCGAGAGCGCTGGTCCGAAGACCTAAGATCCTTCTCCTGGACGAGGCCACGTCGGCCCTGGACTCGCACAGCGAGGCTAAGGTCCAGCGAGCCCTGGACGCCGCTGCCCACGGCCGGACCACCGTCATGGTGAGCCACAGGTAGCTACAAGTGTGGTTAGGTCTTTCTGACTACACGGTTGGACAGAATGGATGATTGTTAGGAAAGATTTGATTTGAATTTATGAGCACTTACTGCTGATTTTACTTTGAGATTATTAATCATTGATTGAAACAATTGTTGTGTTTTCGACAACTTTTACACCACAAATATTTCTAGAATTTGCAGGACAACATAACAACCATAACATTGAATTAACTAAATCTTGTGTTGTGGGTCTTTGCGTGTGAAACGTTATTAATAAAATTTATTCGATAAAATATGAAATAATAAAAGATTGATATTTTTCTCCCCAGGTTGGCGACAGTCTTAAATGCCAATCGTATAGTTTTCATTGACAAAGGAGAAGTTATAGAAGAGGGAACTCACGAAGAGTTGCTGAACCTCAAAGGTCGTTATTACCAGCTGGTGCTAGAGAACGAGCCTAGCATGGCACCCGACACGGAATCCCCGGGGGGAACCGGGAAACGTAAGTACTTACAATCTTCTTTTGAGGAAGTTGGCTGCATTCTATGGACTATGTAAACGCTAAAAGGGTTGGAGAAAATTCTCCGAAATTTTGACAAAACCCCTTTTAAAAATTTTATTGAATCAGAATTCATAATGAATCTGGCTAGTTTATTCTTGGTCTATAAACGGCAGGAAAATTATATAAATATTCCATGAATATATTTTGGTTTACGCCATTATTTACAGCTTTGTGCAATTTCAAATCAAAATTTCTCTTCTAAATTTCTGTCTTATACGTGATTGCTGCGCTTAAATCTATGTGCTTTAAATGTTCTTTTTGTTGCATTGTTACCGTCTTGTGCTAACTATTAAAAGATTTATGTGTTGAATTTTGTGTTACGATTGCTTGTGTCTTTGTCATTTGTTGAATAATAATATTAAAATTTGTATCGAGGCACACAAAACTGACACATGCATCGGGTACACCAAACAGAGCGTCTGTCCAAAACAAAATTTTTATAATATATCAGACATCAGACGTACCAAAAATGCTAATTAAAGTAAAAAAAACAAATATAAAAAAAAACAATATGCAAATATGTAATTCAGACATGCAAAATGGCCGAATTGAAAAGATTGAATTTACATGTAATTTTTGATGAGTACTTAGAGTAATTTTAATGTAGTTCAATTACAGGTTAATGATATACTTGGAAGCTATTGCCTTCGCGATTTCTCTGTAGTCACATGAAGAAACAGAGGTACCCGAAACACCGCCAACAATGCATGCTGCATTAACAAAATTTATGTTCATTTGTGTTGTGCTAACGCAACTTCTGTGAATTGGGTGTAATATTTCTTTCCAGGCAATCGGGTATCTCTCGTAGCTAACATGACTTCTTGTTCCAATTTCACAGCCGATAATTCTGATCCAATCGCAGATGCGAAGTTACGTAGACCGAAACTACAGAAGCTTGCATCGGTCGAGTCTATAAAGAGTTCTTCTAGTGAAGCAGATTCGGTCTCAGAAGACAGCGTCGTGTTACAAGAGAAAGAGGAAGAGTTTAAGCCGACGACATGGCAAATAATGAAACTTTGCGAGCCAGAAAAATGGTTGATGGTCATAGGGATTTTTGCCGCTGTTGCTGTTGGCTCGTCTTTCCCGTGTTTCGCCATATTGTTCGGGGAGACCTATGGTGTAAGTACATCGTCAGTAAATATCGCTTAAGACATTTAAGTGTTCGGCCGAATGTTTTGTTTTCTTTGTCGTCAAAAATTCGCTCACAAGAATAACCACGAATACCCCCTTCTAAATATTTGTGACTAAATATATTACTTACTCAAATCTTTGATTTTCTAACTTAAGGGTTATGAGCGTTCTAATACGGACTAGAATTACTTCCTTTTTCGCCGAGTATCTAAGTATGGTGCTACCCAAGATTATGTATAATTCAAGGGAATAGTACAAAGCAAGAAAACAAAGTTTTTTTATATTTGCAGCTGCTCGAGAGCAAAGATGAAGCATACGTTCAAAGTGGTACTAATATGATCGCAGTTCTGTTCCTTATAGTCGGAGTTTATACAGGAATCGGGATTTTCTTTCAAATATACATTTTCAACTTAACTGGAGTGAGATTAACAGCAAGGCTTAGGTAAGGTGTTGAAAAAATTTATGAGCTCAAGATACACATAAATTAAATCATCGTTTGTTTTATTTTTAACATAAGCAACAATTCATTTACAGAGATTTTTATACATTTGTGTAATAATTTTACGCATTCCTCTTGTCCTATCTTCTATCTTCCTATCCTAAACTCCTATCTTCAATTTTAATTGACTCCAACAGGGTAGGCGCCTATAGATCAATGTTGAAGCAAGAGATTGGTTGGTTCGACGACGCGAAGAATGGAGTCGGTGCTTTGTGCGCCAGGCTGGCTGCAGACGCCGCGGCTGTGCAAGGGGTGAGAAATTATTTTGTTGGAAATTGTTCAAATAAGTGAAAACGTGCTTCAAATGTCTTTTGGGAACATTCAATTTCAAATTAATTTGTAAATGCTGAGCTAGAATGACGATTGGAACGTCAATCTTTCACATATGGAGGTCATACTTACTCCACCCGATCCCAACTTTTCAAATCTTGAGATTTCTCTAAAAAGTGTACGTCTTAAGTGCGCTAATCTGCACTTGGCCAGACCTTTACTGCTCTGGCTTAAGATTATGATTTCCTTATCAAAATATTCAGTAATCCTTCAAGACGCCATTCTTTCAACAGGCGACAGGAACGAGAATTGGCGCGCTGATGCAGGCGTCAGCGACGATTGTCATCGGCATAGCGCTGTCGATGTACTTCACGTGGAAGATGACGCTGGTGTCTCTGGTGTCAGTGCCGATGGTGATAGCTGCTGTGGTGCTGGAGGGACGAGTGTTGTCTGAAGGCGCCGCTACCGTGAGGATCGCGTCCAACAAAGCCACGACTATAGCGACTGAGGCTATCACCAATATCCGAACTGTTTCTGCGTTTTGTAAGTGTCTTGATGAAATAGCTTGAGAATACGCGGAAGGGCGTTATCTTAATTAAATTTTATTTGGTTGTTTAATTAAGGATATGGTTGAGGAAAAACGAGTGTCAGGAGAGGTGAGCTAACCTGGACCTTTTAAGGGATACTTATAGATCTCCTATGGTTTTTCATTTTGAATCTTTATCTAGGGGTGCGCTAGGTGCTTAAAAAACGCCCACTTACAGCTGCCCTGCTTTTATCATCATCCGGGCATTTCGAACTGGTTTAAGAAAGGAACTCCCTTAGCCCCCATTTGGAACCTCTATTAGGTCACTGCCACCATCTCCGATCTATTGTGGCCGTATTGCGTGGATCATTCTCAAGGTTAATCTAGTTATGAATCACAATCGCCGTTACAATACGCTTCGATCAGCCACTGCAACCGTTTCTGATCTATTGTGGCCGTATTGCATGGACCATGTTCAGGGTAAATCTAGCCGATATGTGATCATGAATCGCCGTTACAATACGCTTCGATCCAGGCGGCGAGGAAGGCGTGATGGCGCGTTACCGCGGCGCAGGCATGGACGCGCGGACCACGGCGCAGCGCAGCCTGCGCTGGCGCGGCTCGGTGTACGCGTTCGGGCAGACCGCGCCGGTAGCCGGCTATGCGCTCTCGCTGTGGTACGGTGGCGTGCTGGTCGCTGACAAACAAGTGCCGTACAAGGATGTTATCAAGTATGTATGAGTGTGATTATGACGATACACACACAGATTACTACCACACTAAGATTCCCTGTCGTGGGTGCCATGAACAACGCACCAGTCAAGGACACACACCCAGACCGAGAGCAGAAATTTAAACTCATCATTCCGCCTCGCCGGGAATCGAACCCAGGACCCTCCGAACAGCGACCCGGCGTTTTAACCATTGCGCTATCCGGGTCGTCAAGAGAGAGAGAGAGAGTTTAAGTGTAATGCCTGGAGAAGTAGACCAATCTACAATAATTAGTTTTGTACTCTATTTTGCGTTGATTTTTTGTTGGTTGCGGTTTTGCAAGGCAACGATTTAAATTGGTGAGACTGCATTTAACGTTAAGTAATAATCGATGTTTGGTTTGTTAATCAGCAAATAGTAAAAATCCTCATGAGACAACAAAAATCATTCCACCAAATTCAATGATAAACTTGCCCCTGTAATTAATTTAAAACGTAAGCCCAGCCTACAAATTATATCCGTCCAAAACCATTCATATCACGAAACTAAACTAAGAGCTAAAATATACCAAACCCTTTCCCAGGGTATCTGAAGCGCTGATTTTCGGTGCGTGGATGATGGGGCAGGCGCTGGCGTTCGCTCCCAACTTCGGCGCCGCGGTGTCGGCTGCGGGACGGGTCATGACGCTGTTGGAGAGACGGCCAGCCGTCGAGAGCACGCACGCGCCCTCTGTACAGGAGAACTACGTAAGTTGTGCTGGAAAACTGTTTCACATGGTAAATGACGATGATGTTCAGAATGGCAAATGCGTTCATCTCTTGAGAGCTTTTGTGCATTATTTTCTTGAAGATTCTCACATCATAGGGAAGCGAAAACGCGGAAGCCTTTGTATGATTGTTAGGTCATTAGACACAAGCACAGCACAGGGATCGAAATGCTCTTGCGTACTCTCCAAAACGTACCTGGTAAAGGTTTGAAAAGTTTGCCATATTTCGTAAACAAAATGTCTGTTGTGTCAAACTATTTCGTTTTGAAACGACGCAATTGAAGCAATAAAAAATTAACAGACTTTAGCCCCGGGTTGCTCATTAGATCATTTGTTACCAATTTATCTTTTTTTTTTAATTCCGCATTCTTCAGCAAAGAACGCAAAGGAACCTAAACCTAATACCTAAACATTCACCATAATGCACGGCATCCAGGTAGCAAAAGGCAAGATCCAGTACAAGAACGTGAAGTTCCGGTACCCGACGCGGCGCGAGGTGGAAGTACTCCGGGGGCTGTCGCTGGTGATCCCCAGCGGGATGCGCGTGGCGCTGGTCGGACCGAGTGGTTGCGGCAAGTCTACCCTCATACAGCTGCTGCAGCGGCTGTATGACCCTGATGACGGCCATGTCGTGAGTAGAGAATAGTGATGTAGGGTGGAACAGTGTTCGGAGCATGTTGGGTTGGGTGTAATAGTGTTATAAATGGAGGTGCTCCGGGGGCTCTCGCTGGTCATCCCGAGCGGGATGCGCGTGGCGCTGGTGGGACCGAGCGGCTGCGGAAAGTCCACGCTCGTACTGCTGCTGCAGCGGCTGTATGACCCTGATGACGGCCATGTCCTGAGTAGATGCCAGGGCATGTGTAGTATAGCAGGTACAACGAGCTCAAGGTAAAGTAGTGTTATGAGTAGACTATAGTAGTCTTTTAAGTGGAGCTGCTTAGGAGTATGTCGCGGGTCGATGCTCGGGACATGATGCACGCGATGATTTAAGGCCCAAGGGCTGCGACAAGTCGACGCGCATTCAGTTGCTGCTGGTTAATACGACCCAGAAGTTGGTCAAGTTCAAGTGTAGAGGTACTATTACACAACACAACTACTGACTAGGCATTTTACCACAATAGCCAAACATTGCTTTTATCCGAAGTCTGGCGTGGAGGGGGCCAGTTGCCGCCCCCCAAACCCCTCCTGTCCCATATTGATTGTACGAGTGTGAAACCGTTTGTTATCGTTTACCATTCAGCGTGAAGGATATAAAACTAAAGTGTTCTACCATCACCCCCAGTACCTAGACGACCACAGCATAGTGGGCGACATGCGACTGACGACGCTGCGTCGCAACCTCGGCATCGTGTCGCAGGAGCCGGTGCTGTTCGACCGGTCCATCGCCGAGAACATCGCGTACGGCGACAACACGCGCGTCGTGCCCATCGAGGAGATCGTCTCCGCCGCCAAACAGGCCAATGTGCACACGTTCATCGCTGCGTTGCCTGCTGTGAGTGATAATCTACAGTGTTGTCAAGCTGAATAGATAGTTTTGTTTGAACGGTCTAATGTCAGGAGCTCCTGGCTTGAATGGAAAAAATATTTTATGTGATAGATAACCTGTTTATTGAGGAAGGCTTTAGGCTATATAATATAATATCACGCTGCGGAGCATTAATAAAAATGTGTAAAATGTTATAAGATATAATATTAATAAGTGTAAAGAACAAGTCTCCCGAAGCATTGCGTCTTGAACCACGCCAAATTTTCTACATTGCTACATTTCGGAAGATTTCCCTTGAAAGTCCTTTAAAAACAGTCGCCATATCCACTTTTTTCTCAGTCAAGTTAGTATAGCGCATTGAATGCACTATACCTACTAATTTAGCTGAGAAGAACTACACAACAAATCCCGTTCCCCCGCAGGGCTACGAGACGCGTATCGGCGCGCGCGCATCCCAGCTGTCGGGCGGGCAGAAGCAGCGCATCGCGATCGCGCGCGCGCTCGTGCGCAACCCGCGCGTGCTGCTGCTCGATGAGGCTACCTCCGCGCTCGATACGCACAGTGAGAGGGTAAGGAAATTTTGGTTGTATCGGTTGTTAGAAACATAACCCTCACCTCCGTTTCTAAATTATCTAAACTAATATTATACCACCAGGTGGTGCAAGAAGCGCTGGACCGCGCGAGCGAAGGCCGTACCTGCCTCATCATAGCCCACCGGCTGGCGACCATACAGAACGCGGATATGATCTGCGTCATCGACAAGGGCGTGGTGGCGGAGACCGGCACGCATCGCGAGCTCATGGCGCTCAAGAAGATCTACGCGAGACTGTACGAGCTCCAGTGCGGGGTGATTGAGGAGAGTGAGGGGAATATACCTGAGGCGGATGAGACAGAGGCTCAGGAATAGGTTGAAATTCGTAATGGTACTTAACTCGTTGTCAGCTATATCGTCAGGGAACGTGCCCTTCCTACGTGACTAGTTCAGGAGGGGATCTTCAAAGATCTAATATCGTGGGGTGGGATGGGGGGGGGGAGGTCGTTGTTGCGGTTTAGCGTCATGTATTCAATTCACTAGAGAACCTTCGAACTTTGTCGAGCTGTATCAAATATCGCATACGGGTGGTCACCGAAGGGCGAGGAGCCGAGGGGAGGGGGAAAAAATGTAAAAAAGGGTCACGTAGGATGGGTATGTTCCCCCATCATCTTCAAGTATAGACTCTAGACTTAGAGTCTAGGGTTCTAGAGTAAATGGGCTATCTTACCATCGGGTGGAATTGTGGCAAAGCATTAATATCATCGCGACTCATAATTGTGTTTTTCAGCTTGGGTCTCCTTTCATAATGTTATTTTTATAGAGAGAAATGGAAGTGGCAAACGGATCAATCTGACTGTTGCTATACCCGTAACAACTATAATGGAGGGTAGGGACGGAAATTGGCTAGGAAGTGCTATGGCTCCTATGATCTGTTGCCACTTCTGTATCACATTACAATTCCTGTCTAGAGATTAAGTTTCAATGCAGTCAGCTTATGAGGCCGTCAGGAATCTTCATGTAAATCAATTAAAAATGTGTAAGTATAGTTTTTCTGCTTCACCCATTATTTATATTTATTTTAATGTGTATTTGTCTTATAAAACAAACAACACTGGGTATAAAACATCGGGTTTCACTAGTAATTATTTCAAGTTATTGCAGCAATAAAGGCACTTACTAGTAATATTTAATTCAGTTTTTTAATCAGTCGAATCTGTGTACTTCTCTTATGGTTAACATAAGATCATAAGATCTACTTACGATAGATTTAAAATATATTTCCACTGTTGAAATTCCTGAACAGTACCTACGTACATTACCCTACATAAGAATAATAGGTTAGCTTCCTACATCTTCCTAAAGATAGATAGCGGCACTCTTCCTTGTCTAGACCTATCACAAGACATTCCTCTTGTCCTAAACATTCCCATACCTAGCTTCCTATTGAACCTACCTTTTAATTACCAAAGTAATAAAACCTACCTGTACCAAATATTATTTAAGTCAACCAATTAGATATAAAAAATCGTGTAGTTATTGCGTCTTTTTTCTGCTTTGTTAATAGTTTAGGTATCTATAAAACATTAAGTATTATGTCCAATGGTATTCTAATTTTACCTATCTTTTTTAAGTTTTGATTATGTTTTGGAAAAAATAATGCAAAGTATGCATGTAGGTGTAGGTAAGAATTGTAAATAGTATTTTTTTCAAAATATACCTACCCTAAACATTCCCTAATAGTCACTTCGCTTTACCCACATTCTCTCCTGTTTCAATTTCAAGATACGAGTAATATGGTACTATAGGAATACACTAAATATTCACAATACCTACACTAATTATATTTTTGATTCGACGAAAAATTAATATTTATATTTTTTAAAGATTTTTTAGGATAATGATGTGATTCCATAGTGAAATTATTATTATGAGTTACTGGAAGCTTAAGTTGTATAAAATGTTATATATATTTATGATATTATTTAAACATGGTTACCGACAGTCATATATTTTTTACAATTTTTTTGGAAGCTGCGCAATTACTACTTAGTAGCTACAAATGTTTAATTATATTTTGAGGGTAAGGTTTTTGACAGGAAGTTATGAGATTTTATTTGTTAAATTGTTTTTGTAACTAGAAATATATTTTATTAAATTATATATTACTAAAACCGTGTGCAGATAGCTAAAAATAAGTTATTACATGTAGAAAAATATTTTAATATTGTTTTATTTGCTTTTTAAAAGCTTTATGTGCTTAACGTTGTGCCTTAAACGCCTACTTACCGTGATGTATTACAATTTAATATTTAGTAAAAGCGAAAATACAATATGCTTTAGAGGGGTAGCACATTGTCAAATATTTCTTATTTTCCCGAAAGTAACGCAATAGCACCCTATATAAAAAATGTAATTTTAGGAAGATTTACAAGTAAATTTAAATCAAAACATACCTAAGTATGTACATAATTCAGATATATCTTTGTGGAAATCCTATCCTATCCTATAATCCTATGTGCTACACCCTAACTTGTAACTAGCATTTCTAGCTTTAGGAATTAAAGTTAATTCTACAAATCGTGCTCAATGGTGTTTGTGATGATCAAATGATATTTTTGTATAAATAAACGCGTGTTTTGCAAATCATGTGTATTTAATAAAAGGATGTGGAATTGTAGATAGTTATCAAATAAATGACGAACTTGATATATTTCTTTTCTTTTCCAAAACTATAATTAGATCCGCTTTCTTCTGATTAAAACTAATTTAAAAATAAATCACAGACGATAAAAATCATTATAGTTTCCTTCATTTTCTCATACTCACAACTCTAATTTTTTTTTATTTAATTCAATCTAATTACAACTATTTACATAATCAGGGAGTCAATCAATGTCAAACAATTCTTTTTTGCTCCTTAATTAACAGGAGAATGTCAGGAAAATGTGGTTCTGTATCTGTCGTTTTTAGACTCACGGGTGCAGATAAAATGAAACTCATGGTTATAACATTTTAACGTTTTTTAATAAATATTATCTCCTCACAAACCTAACACAACAAATGTGCGAAAATAAAAATAAATGATTTCAAAGAATGATTGGCAGTTTCGCTTACACCGTACGAGAAAAACAAGTAAAAATAAAATAATATAAAGCTACTAAAATAAAAGTCAATCCCAAGGTCGTTTATGATTCGAATTTTAAAAAACTAGAAAAAAATTACTTTTTTAAAACCATCTTCGAATTTCGCCTAATAACAATAATAATATACAAAGATACTTCAATGTCGTTTCCTTTAAAAATATCAATTTCCCGCCATAACAAAATGAAATACAGATAAATAATACAATATTTTTCAAAAGTGCAAAAGGGAATGACTTCAAACTTCGTTTATTTACTAACCTGGCATTGCGGGCACATCGGTAATATTTAAAAAATTGCTTTCATTCTCATCTATAAGACAACAGCGTTTGCACCATTCGAATGGCAACACTTAATCTAGCTAAACTTTTCGTACATGGCAACCTCCAAAGGGGCCTTTTCAGCGAGTGGAATAATATCACTTTTATGATTCATTATCAAAGGTATAAAATGTAAACAAAGATAATATTGGTTATATAACATCATAATCTCTTTTATAAAACAATTGTTCTATTTAAAAGGTCTAATGTTCGCAATAACTGTAGGTGGTAGAGCCTAGAGTTCGCCCGGGGTAGGACCACCGCCCGCCAAGGTACTCAGTACCATTCCTACCGTC
>DWJQ01000118.1:0-18509 GCA_018248915.1 Hesperia meskei straton | reverse complement strand
ATAATTTTCAGTTCGGTCGCACAGCAAAATCCCTATCTCCTCCAAGCCTGCCGTAAGGAACTTCGTTCCAATAAACCGACAATAATAATAAGGCCAATGTTTCCAAGGCGCGAAGGCCAAGGATTTCCATTCTTGAGGCCCAGTTAAACTCATGACCTTCCTACTCGAAGTGCACTCTGATGAGTAAGGGACGAAGCTATGGCGCCAGAAGTCTCCTGTAGGAGATCCCAGGGTTGTCAATCGACGGCGAGATTATAAATTGCCTTATGTGAATTTTTCTTACAAGCTACATTGAACTATGAGCAATTGTAATTGATTTTATCGGGGAGTGGTAATTTCATATTCTCAGCGACTTCAGTATAAGTAGGTAAGTCGTCAAGCAACATTATCTACAACGCGCGTGACGTCCATTGAAGGAAACAGCACGCTTATTATCCTCTCTAACACCACCTCTAAAATATTCAACGCGACGCAAACATCACGTAGCGTCACTATTTTTAGTGGAGATTTTTAAAACATTTTGTAATATAACAGTTTGTAGTATTTTACATTTTGCGCGTTGAAAAAACAGGCAGCGTGCATTGTCGACTGGATTCGTTAGTACCATTTGTTCATGAATATGCATCCCTGGTACCCGATCACCGTTAATAACAATACGCGGGGATATATTGTTTTGATAGTTTTTTCGTTGATGACAAGAGCTTTAATAATAATGTATTATTTTGTGACTATTAATAATATTAATGTGCTCAATTTTTTTTGTTTTTTTTTGTATTTTTTTCATAGAATGGGTTATTTTTAACTGTTAACGCAATCATAGGTATAATTATTTATTTATTTTATTTTATCTCTTTATTGTACACCAAGAACAGAACATTACATACAGGAAAAAAAAACAACAACAACAGAGTACAAAAGGCGGCCTTATCGCTACATAGCGATCTCTTCCAGACAACCTATTTAGCTATTTAGCTTTACAATAAACAATTATAATTCAACGCCGATATTTCGACATAACTCGAGTTTACTTCTGACTCGGATCAGCAAACCTTTAATATTGACGATGTGGCGACATTGCGCTCACGTGTTCATTATGTATAACGCCCTGAGAGAGTTTACTCGAGGCCTCGGCCGCATGGCATGTCCCAGGCATGTCGTCTCTCCAGGCGGGAAATCACCCTTTTCCAAAAAACATCATGACCATTTGCAACTTTGCATCGTGTAAAAAATCTAATTCAAATTCAAAATCCTTTATTCATTTAGGTATCATTGATAGGTACACTTAAGCACGTCAATTTTTATGACTCTACCCCCATTTTGTAAAGGTGTTGACCCAACCTTCCCACCCGCAGAGACGTAGTAGCAGTCCTACTCGCGGCCGGGTTCGACCCGAACATCCGTACCCTGGAGGGCACGCCGCTGCACGAGGCGGCGCGGTACGGCAAGTCTTCTGTGGTCCGCATCCTGCTAGCCAAGGGCGCGGACATGAACGCCGTGGACGGCAACGACAAGACGGTCTACATGATCCTCGCGGATTACCCCGTGGAGGCTACGCGGAATGTGAGGAGGGTTATACGGGGTATGTAATATGTTGGTTTGGTGTGGTGTGTTGCTTGTAGGAGGTAGGAAATTCCGCATCCTGTTGTCCAAGGGCGCGGATATTAACGCTGTCGACGGCAACGACAAGATAGTCTACATGATCCTCGTGGATTATCCGGTGGAGGCTACCCGGAACGTGCGCAGGGTTAACTTGGGTAAGTTGGATTTCTTGGGTTGGTGTGGTGTGTTTGTAGGAGGTAAGAAGGTCAGGAGTTTTAGGTGCTTTGAAATGATATGTCTGGTGAGTTGGGTTTTGGGCTACCGACAGTTCGGATGTCAAGTCATATTTAATAGGCCCGCAGCACGCGCGGGTGACTACAGCTAGCGGCGAGTCTGATAGTTCTAGTTGAAATGTTGACAGGAATCCTAGTCCTAGTGTTTTGGGATGTCATTGAGAGTAGGTTAACCAACTGACCGGGCATTTGGCCTCCTGTCCTGCTACAAAATTTTCCAAATGTTCTAACTATGCAAAATTTTATTTAACAATTTTTAACTAAATTATCCGGACTTTAATATAAGTAATGTTCACTTACCATACCATGACTAACTTCTTAATCGGCTATTTCAATAACTACCTGGTTCTAAGCGTAGATGTCTTTGCAGAATACGAAAACAAGAGGAACAATTACGAGAGCGAAGAAGACTTACCCCCCTTCCCCGTACAAGACAGCCCTACCGGCTACCCGAATTACCCTAGCACGGAACTCTACCGACCAACGTAAGTTCTGTTTCTTACCACATAAGGTCTATTTTGCAATGCCTGGATGATTATTTCATTGTTATTTTCTAGCGTATATAATTGATTGACTCTAGATTCTAGAACATTATAAAGGAGAATACGTAGAAATAAGAATACATAGAAATATATTGGCCAGTATTGGTCCCAATTGCAGCGTGGTAATGACTTAATTTATGGAATACGATAAAAACGGTTTATTTACTAATTTATCTTACTGATGTAAGCATACCTGCTTGCCATTGTCTTCTTATTTAAGAGGAAGCCAAGAAAGGCTTTTAGTATACAGTAAGTACCGTGTACGCATAAGTACGTTGAAAACAGAGACCAGAAAGTTAAATAAATAAATCATTCGTAGATGACCATTGATGATATTAAAATATTGTTTAATATGCTAGAGATCGCAATGAAATTTCTTCCGGGCTTTTATTATTAAAGTTTATTGATTTCAATTTCAACATTGTACAAATTATTACAATATGAATGAATGCAATGAGTAGGTGATCGCTAGTGGCAAAAAATTCTACAGCGCTTCGTTATTATCGCTCGTTCGATTGGCAATTCTTTATTGAATAGCCTATCCTATCCTATGATAGGATAGCCACGGACCATTAACGTGCATTTCATCAAATTTGCATCAAAGTTTTGCCATCAGCGATCACCTACGGTACCTAGGTGGTCAAATTTTTTGAAAGAATTTTTTTAAACAATGTAAGTTTTTTCACTAAGTTTTCAATAAACACTTAGCTTTTCAATTCTGTATTTTTAGTGAGAAGATATTTTCTTCGCGAAGTTCATTTAGATAGGCAATGTAAAAATCCTAATTAGGTGACTAATTATTTCACCACCTTAGTATTTAATTCCTTTCCGGATCTGACCATTATATTCAATCGTGACGGTCACCAGTATGTTACTTATTTGAATTACACGTGAATACACACAACTAAATCAATAATAATAGTTCATGATTTTACAAGGACATACGTTTTGTGTATTCTCATAATAATTGACTTTTATACATTACCTTAATGATTACTTTTAACCCTTTAATACCCACACATTTGTTAAAAGTCTTTAGATTTTATTAACACATCAATACGGATTATAACACCATATTAATCACATTTAAATTTGCTTTGGGGTGTCGGTTGGTTTTTGTTTCCCGCTTTTTAATAACTCTGCATGTCGGTATCTTTATGTTTAAATTCGTAAACGGGAGGCGCCTTTGAGCCGCGATATTAAACGACCTCGCATCTCGGATAACTAGAGGAGCATCTCTAAACGTCCGCGGAGGCTGTAAAGGAAACCTCGCCCTGTAATTACTCTAAAGATGTTCTGTGTCTGAACATTTGGTTTTAATTGGAGAGCGTCTCAATTATGACACACGGTGCGACACCTTTGAACTGTTGATTGCTATCTCGTGGCCTTACGTGGCCCCCGACGATAATGAGCACCTGTGGATTTTAAATCGCTTTGGCCAAATTTGGTTTCAATTAAATGATGCTTCACGTGTTTGCGAAATTTTATTTTAAACAGATTAGTTTAGATTTTTAGAAGAAAAATTAGCACGGTTTCAATTAAAGAAATAGATTAATTGACAGTTACATTTTTCTGAATTCTGTTTGATAAGTAAGGTTAATTTGTTATTGTTTGGTATTATTGAAACATGTTTTTTTTAGAAATTGTTACGTATAGATATTTCATAAATATTTTGTTTTATCGTAGAGTATTAAAAACATTGTCACCGCCATAGTACATTACATTTACTGGAGCTTAATTTATCGGTTATTTTTACGCGAAATATGAGGAAAAGTAAAAGCAATAATAACCATCATTTCTACGAAATACCATTTAAAGGATACAGACAATACAGGTCGTTTCACGAAGAAAAAAATGTACGCTCCTCCTTTTAACAGGGAAGATGCAAAACAAAAACTGTCAATGCGAGGGTCTCATTAAAATCTTCCGTGCCTTTGATTTTTATCTAGAAACGGTCAGGTATACAAGTTTGTACGACACGGGGAAATTACTGTCGGCTCCGACGTCCTTTGATGCCACGCAAAGAAATGGCTCTGAATAAATAAACATTTTAAAAGAAAACAAATTAAGCCATACATCATTATAATACATAATAATACAATGAAATGATTATATGTTATGCCTATAATTAAATAAGATCGAATATAGAAACTCACGCTGTGCTTCCCGTTCAATATCCACACTTATGCCAATGAATATGAAATTAAATTTACAGGTCTACAAATTCCAATGCTTCCGCATCAATATTGCCTAGCTTTAACTCTAACAGTGCCTCAAGGACTAACTATTTTGACCACACAGCAGATAACAATGTTTCTAACGCTAAAACAAACTCTGTTATAAGTAACTCGCTGAAATCACCGGTAAAATCTTATTCGTTCCAATATACTAGTTCCTCTCGATCAGTATCTATGCTGAGCCGTCCCAGTATAGAAACAACAGTAACACCCGAATTTTTGAAAAAATTGAATCAAAGTGTTGGGCGTTTAAGCCACTGTACTCGTGTGCACAGTAAATATTATGAAAACTGGCCTAGCGGTCATTGTAGTATCAATAAATCTCTAGGTGGTTCTATCCAAAATAGTCTGGTTAGAGAACCAAAGCCAATTTTAAATAATGTTATAGAAAATAGTGAAACTGATAATTATGATTTATCTGATAATAAAGAAACTATCTGTGAATCAGCTTACTCTAAACCCGTTGTGTTTGATCCAAATATACCGGATGCCAACATATATTACACTGTGCCTAAAACACCGCCATATACATTCGCATTTTCTTCATTCGAAGAAAAACCGCATTATATGGATATGGACCCTAGCAGAACTATACTTAATGATAGAAGTTTTCTTGAAAAAGAAGAATACGAGTATGTAGGAAAATGTAAACAGGACCAAAATATTTTACACAAAAGGCGGTCAAGCTCTCATCTTAGAGGGGATCCTGGTTGTATTTATGAGATGGTAGATAATGAATATATGTATAATTTAAATCCACAATGTATAAACAATCATATATTCCCATTCGTTAAATTAAAACTTCCTATTGAAAGAATACCGTGTTATTGTCACGAAGGTCCAAATGGTCATTATGTAAAGAAAACATCGGCAGATTTGTTTTATGACAACATCCACCTTGAACCAAAAGAAATTTATGCGCATGTCCCTGGCAACACTGAAAGCGTTAATGACGAAGTAGACATGGGAAAACTTACGTTTGTTCCGTTTGATAATATGGATTCAGAAAAAAATATCAAAAAAGTACAGTATACATATGACGTTGAAAATAATAAAGCAATTGTAGAGTGTGTGGAAAGAAAATCGAGACTCAGAGGTCTTTTAAGTAAAAAGGCAAACCAACTATCACAATTATTTGCTGATTGGAAATAGAGTTATGTTGGACTAATTTTATGTTTAAACGGTGGTAGTAGTTATATAGACATTTACTAACACATGTTTATGTTATAATTTTTTTTGCATATTATTTTACTTTTGTTGCTTTATGTGTTTTACAGGAACGCCCCAGAGACCCAGAAAAATACTAACCAAAATGAAAGCTTTTTTTCACCATCCTCATCTTTACTAACAAAAACTCCTTCTCAAAGTTTTGTCAAAAAGCTTGCCTCAAAATGCTTGGGCCTCAAAGCAAAATTCAATTCTGCTCCTAATATTTCAAATACTTCTGGGATAGAACAAAATGTCGATGTGAAGTCAAAACTAACCGATCACAAAAGTAGTACAAATACGTTACTTATTGGCAATAGTAAGTTTTTTAAAATGTTGTCGAAGAAGGAAGAATCGGGCGAAATCAATTGTAATGATGAATTTGATACTATATCTTTAGATAGGCTAGGGACGTTGAATAGAGATTCAACTGTTAATCGAAGTAATAGAAGCTGTCCAGGTTTTAAAACGTCTCTACCTAATATTTCTGAAAACAATGAACTTAGTGATTCAGGTGAATCTATTGCAGAATCTGTTGAAATAACAGAAATAAGCGATGTAGCAGAAAATGATTTAATCAAAACTGTTAACAGTGACCCTAAATTACATATATTTGAACCTCGAAAAAATCATAATCGAATTTCGGTGACTTCAGACGTATCCCTCGATTCAGCTCATTTAATAAACGAGTGTTACGAATCCTATGAGTTTATGTCAAAAAACGCTACACTTGAAACAAAAGATAAACCAGAACGCGTAGGTGTCCCTAGACCTCCACCTCGATCTAACGTGACAATTCTTCAAAGTGATTCTATTTATGAAAATGTAGTTATTGAAAGTTGCAGTAACAGCAGGCGTCCAACTCCTGCTCAAAGAACACACATTCCCATAAAACTACCGAACGAAAATGAGGGAAAATTTGCTACATATGAAAACGTTTCTATTAAACGAGATAAACGTGCTCCCACACCTCCAATTAGGAGCATTCTAACGCCTCAAGATAAGTCCGTAGGATCTTCCCCGAGTGTGAGCAGATCTTCTACATTGTCTTCGGATTCGATGATTGATGAAACTAATCTAGAAGACATCCTACTTTCTGAAAAATCTAGATCATTCCGACATGGCAATAAACGAACCATTTCCAGTAGAACAAGTAAATCTAGTATTCATAGAACAGAATCTAACGATTCTGATTTAACAGAAGCAAGTGCTATTGAGAACGTAGACTGTAGTAATGATGACTCTAAACCTATGTATTTATCTATGACAGGCACATTGCCTTCAAAGAAACCTGAAAGCCCCGTAAAAAAGAAGGTTCTATTTAGACATAAAACTTTTACAAACATTGAAGTCGACAAAAAGTATAACAGTAGAGATTTGCCTCTGTGGAATAACTCTGTCTCGAAGGATACTTTAGCTAACTATCATATTAGAGGAACAGGTCACTGTATTTATAAACCACCTACAGTACAGGAATTTATTTACATTTTCAACAGAGATACTTTATATAGTGATGTGCCACCATTTTCTAAAATACCGTACAATACGAGGGATAGTTACTATGAAACTGCTATTTGCTTTTGTAAACCCGCGCCACCGAAACATCATAAGAGTGCGGAAGATTTATTGAACGTTCAACCTTTAGAGACAGAAGACAAAGTAACTATAGACATGAATGCTCTTAAAGATAAAGTTGAAATGGTATCATCATCCTTCCGTTGTTTCTGTGATTCTGGAAATTGTGCATTACACGCCACCAAACGTGAATCCCCCAATAATTTAGTTGTAAAATTTTCGGTTGTAAAGAGAAGCATGTCTATGCCAGACATAACGCTTGACATTTCGCCTTCTTCGACTACTCCTAAAACGGGTTTAAACAAAATTAAGTCAGTCCCATCTTTAGAAGAGCCATACGCTGTTGTCAATATAATTAAAGACTCAGATACCAAATTTCGAACGCAAGATAATCCTACAGACACATACGTATCAATGTCGCCGCCTTCTACCATTTCATCAACCGATCGACCGTATTCTATCAAAGATATATCTGATGTAATCTCTTTGAATAGTTCAACATCGACAAGCGCTAACCTTTCTTGTGCTTCTGATTCGCATACAGCGCTGCGAAAGTCAAGCTCCTCGGAACACTCTGGTCATTGGTCATTAAAGTCGTGTTATTCAAACGTTACTATCGTGTCTGATGCATCGTTCAAAACGTGTATTGAGGAATCCTCCGAGGAGGATTCTGATGAGAACACCCTGCACTCGGACGAGGAATCCTCCGACGCGGAGACAATCAAATCTGACGTTAGCAAATCTAAAAGGCCGTGGGTGCAAAGCGATTCCTTCCGATTTGGTACTAGAAATTCGAAGGAATCAGCGTCGGTGATAGAGGAATCAGTCGAAGATAGTGATGCTCCGAATACGTCGACGAATTGCGAGAGCGGAAAATTTGAGAGCGGAATTTGCGTAGGTTCGGAGAGTTCGTCTTCCGAGTGCGAGGGTGACAGTGGTGTTCCGGGGGTGGATGTGTCGCTTGGTGCTTCGCTTGAGCGGGGTTCGGGGTTGGTCGGGGGTGTTCGCAGCGGGTCGGGGCGCCGGCGCTGGGACGAGGCGGAAGGCACCAGCGAGGGCGACGCGCTCAGCATATCGAGCGCAGCGTCAAGTTGCGCGCCGCTGCACTTGACGCATCATCTAGAATACAGTAAAGTATCGGTGAGTCTAATAGTTTTTGTTTGTAGAACTTTAGCATATTTGTTAATGTGATGTCCGTCCATATTATTGACGTTTTAGAACATCTATTTTGTGCTTCCTTTTTCAAAGTTTAATATGTAGTTGCAACCAAATAGCCAAGTCAGTGGTGGCTTTCCGTGCGAAACAAGGGGTCCCGGGTTCGATTCTCGGTCAGAGCACACATTTAACGGAAAGACGTATAACATTTAAATAACAAAATTTGTTTGGGGTCGTCGTGGTTGTTTGTCAAGTGTCATTTATGTTCTGCATGCCACCCCGGGATTCAGGAAATCCTGGTAACACTTTGACATAAGATTGTTAGACACCGTAGTCATGTAATAAGCATAATTCTTACCTTAGGTTGTTTTAACCGACTTTGGGTTGAATAGAGGCGTTCCAGCCAGTTAATGCAAATATCAGTATCATCTCAGACTTTTTGAGTAGATATTTGCGACGAGTATACTGATACCAGCCACAAACATCAAGAAGACTCAAGAAGTCTGAGATGACACTCATATATTATGACTATTTCTATCCGAGGTTAGTTACAGATGTCTATCGCTAATGACGACAGATGGAACCTAACGGAAGTTCATACGCCTAAGCTTATTGACTTATCCGACGATGGCAATGAAGACTCGTTTGTCACTTTGACCTGTACAAGTAATTAGGTTAATGTATTTTATTGCCTACAAACTGCAAAGTTTTAGGGACACACCCGTGACCTGTTGCTTTGGCTGACACGCGGCGATTAGTTATTTAATGGGAATAAATTAAAGTCGTCACGGCATGTGACGTGACTGATGAGTTTGGTAATCGCTAGTGTGAATGCTGTGGGAAAATTTGTGATTGTTCATTCATTAGTGCTTTATTAGATTTGGCGAAGATGATTTGATGATAGACATGGTTATGTGTTAGGGAATTTATTACGGGAACGGTTTAATGGTGTCAATCAACTTTAAACCTAAGGTAGTAAGGTGGTACTTAGGTTGTAACTTCGGATCGCTGGAATATATTAGGTACTCCACGTTACCTCTATATACGTTTGTAAAGAACTATAGGTCAGTGTTATTGTAAGACGTTTTATGGCTTAGACAAAGTAACTAACAATTAGAATAATTTGATAATAGTTTAGTTTATCATCATCTTCGGAACTCATAACTGCCCCACTGCCTGACACAGGTCTCCTCTCAGAATGAGAAGGTTAAGACCATAAGTCCACTACGCTGTTAAAACGTCGAATCAAAAATCTTATATCAAATCTAAAGTCTACTTTTAAATAGATTAGCGGCCACACTTCATTGAAAGCGTTGTAAGTGCTCACAATTAGCATTGGTATAAATAATTAAAAACGTCGCGAGAAAATGAATAATCGCGGCGCTAAGCCGTTCCATATGGCTGGCAGCGGTAGAGTTAATCGCTGTTTGCGTCATTAATTGTGTACTGTATTGGTTGATCGCGTTCTATTGTTTACTTGTTAGTTACGTCACGGTTTAAAATGAATTAGAACCCTGTTATATGCTCTAAATTCGACCGTAAAACATTTTGTGAAGGATTATTTAACTGAATGTGTAGACGTAAACATTTTCTGAAACACATGTGTTTGTGGTAATATTTTGTGCACTTCTCCGTGAAAACTTGAACTTTGCAAAATCTAAGACGTCTACGTGGGTGGGTTAAGGTACCAACAAATGTCTCCTCCTCACAGTATTGATTATAAAAAAGTATTAACGTATCATTTTCCCATTGCACTCAAACACAATCCTGAAGCGAGTTAATATGAAACGTGGTAAAGTAAAGAGCATCATAAGCATTATTTGTTTGAGTAGGAGTAGCGTTTCACAAAATTACTTTGCCCTATATACGATTGTCCTTCATAACAGATATTAAAGTCATCAAGATTATCACAGTGTCATCATTTAGCTTTATTACAACTCTCCGACTGCTGGATAAGGGCCTCACAGTGTGAGGAGTAAAGGCCACGTGTGGGTTGGCAAACTTCACACATCTTTAAGGACATGATAGAAAACTCTCTGGTCTGTAGGTTTCCTCGCGATGTTTTCCTTTACCGAAACAAGTGAAAATGAAATTCTAATACGAGTAGGTACATACATTTTGTTATGTACACTGATTGATATAAATTTTAATCTAAATAGGTGAAGGTTAAAAATGTGAATGCTAGATGGAACATTAATAACCATACGCATAAAGAACGTCAAAATAAATAACGAATCAAATTAGTTTTCCTTTTTATATTTTACTGCATGTTGATAAAAAAGAAGCTCGCATTCCTATAAAATTCGTATAAAAAACTGGTACGCGTGATAGGAGTAATTCACGATGATAAATTGTCTCACATGTCTTACGAGACGAAATGTTTTTAAGCGGCCCGACCATCGCGACTTAGGAATTGGGTGGTCAGTCGCAGTCGTCGCGTCGCGTACGATCGAGGCATGCGTTCGTTCGATCGCCTCTATTGTTATCTGTATCGATAACACGACAGTTATAACATTAATAACAACTTAATAACAGTGTTATTAATTCAATAATACGTTAACTAGTCTAAGGTCGATGCGAAAATAATTGCGCGAGTGTTAAGTTTGTTATTCGATTATGGTAGTCTCGATTCGATTGTGATAAATTAGGAATGAGTGTATTTGTGAAATAGTGATGTGTGGTTCAAGTGTGTGTATGTGTGTTATGAAGTGTAAGGGATGATCTGTGTGTTAATACTAGGTAAGTTTCTTGAATAATATCAAATAGGTTGAGATGTAAAATTAAATGACATTTCAATGACACAAAAGCTGATATTGTCGATATTATTCGTTCAATTTAGTAATCGGATTTTCTTTACAATGCTATTTAAAAGAAATACATAAAAATTAAATATGCCTTTTTAGATGTGAGGTATCTAAGATTTAAAATTTCTTTAATGTTGGTAAAAAATTAAGATAGTTAATCCTATCTCATCTTACGGGTTCTATGGCCCAATTTTGTCTCGTAACAAAATTTTATATCCAATATTTCAAAGATTATTAGAGGAAACCGTCAGATGATCAAAAGTTCTAATAATGTTTATAGGATTAGAAAGGTTTTTAATAGCCTTTGCGATGGAGATTATGAAATAAGACAGGTGTATTATACCAATATTTATATTGGGACTAAGAGCGAATAGTTATTTTGCAACAAAATGTTTACTCAAAAAAGTTACATGTGTATTTTATGTGCATGTATTAATGCTTACATTGTTTGTAATCTAGGGTAGATAATAGGTTGGTTACCTTTAAACTTTTTGCCTTACTAATTATTTACTTCTGCATTCCCCTTCTGATGAACAGCTAAAGATTTAATTCCGAAGACGGGTAAGCAAATTATTAATTATTTATTTGTATTATGATGACTTGACTAACGAGACGTGTCTTGATCGTTCGCTGGTTGTGAATTCAACAGTAAATTCGAATGAAAATAAATTAAGATAACACATTTTCAATATGTTGTGATGTTGTGAGATATTTCGACTAGTTGTTAGGAACGTGGTCACGTCTAAAATTATTACAGTCCACTACCATTAAAAAAATAACCTATTTGTATTTATCGATTTTTTACTGACCCTTGAAAAAAATTTCGGAAAATTTTCTTTTATACGATTACAATCATCAGATGATTTAGTTTTAACAGTTTTTACTTAATTGCAGTGTTAGGCTTGTTGAATGTCTTAACGCTGATCTTTTAGGAGTCATGTCCTGTATCCATTTGTAATTTGTAAATTATGTATACATTGGTGGATTGTAAAAGTCACGTTGGAACGCCGCTAGGTGTCTCATACTGACTTATTCTAGAATATTGTTAAAGGTGTTAAAGTAAGTATGCCAGCTCACACTTCGTTAGCCTGGTGCCTTTATCTCTCACATTGTTCATAGTTACATGCGTTCATCAGTGTTATGGTTATCAGTAACCATAACAATATTTCACCAGTAAAACAATATCGCTTTGAAACAAATTTGAGAGTATCAACAATTTCCATATCATTGGTCTCGGATAGTGTCGAACTGTTGAGACCCCTGAAATAGGACTTCATGAAGTGTTTGGCGGGCGTCCAACGCGGATATCTGCGGACGTATGTGCCTAAACAATGCTAAAAGTGAATTATGTATTTTGGGACGTTACGTACTCCTGGAATTCAGTCCAGTACGTGGGAAGTGTGGCGGACGGCGGTTCATCAATACATTGAAGTGTTTGGAGATTTGCTTGAAATGTGACACTTTTATTTGGTTTACGAGCTGCTAGTGTTTATCTGTATTTTCACTCAGCTTTATTATTTATCTATTCACGAGGTTAAAGAAGATGTATTTTTTCTTATTTTATTATAGGTCTCCAATCTTCACTTTCAATTTCAATGTTTCCAAAATTTACGTGTACCTATTGCTAAATTATTTCGATTCGCTTGTATTCTTTCTTCTCCGTTTACTATTTTCTAATTCTAACTTACATTATGATGGTTGTTTCTCTGTGTCTTTTTTAACACTGGTTTATTATTAACTGCAAAGTTTTTACTCGTAGCCTGGGCCGAGTAGAAGTCGGAAATCGACAGAAAACTTGTCGTTAAAATGACCTTCAAAAGAATATCTTTCTTGGCTAAAAACTATCTTATGTTCTTTCCTGGGTCTCAAACTACCTTATCGAATTTTATCCTAATCGGTTCAGCGGATGTAGGTGAATGCTTAGCAGATAGACAGAGAGACATGGCTAATTTCGTATTTATAAATAATAAATAAATAAATAACGCTTCACACTCTCAAAGTCCCACACTAGGATTCCCTGTGTCGTGGGTGCCTTGGACAAGAGACAAGACAAGGACACACACCCCGACCGAGAACGGAAATCTAAACTCATCATTCAAATTGCCGCCTCGCTGGGAATCGAACCCAGGACCCTCGGAACAGCGATCGGCGCGTCAACCGTTGCGCCATTCGGGTCGTCAATATTTATAACTATGGATTTTAGTATCATAATGATTTATTGTAGATATGTATCATGTCCGCAGTGGCCACAATGACTCACTCGAAAATATACTTCGTATTGTAACCGAGAGACAAAATGACAATTTACCTCTGTCTTTATATTCGAAACCTAGATTCATTTTTATTCGATGTCCCATTCGCGATAGATATGGTTTATTGCATCATATTGACATGTGGTCAGAACAGATGGGTGGATTCGATCGTCTACTCTGTAATGTTTACATTTTCGAAAACAGAAGCGCTTCGCATTATGTGGGTCAGTGGATTCGGATATTTAACGATATACTGCCGTTATAGCGTTAGGAATTCCATTTGTAACCTTGTTCTGTGTAATTTAAGAACCAGATTAGTGGGTTGGTTCTACAAATGTTTCAGCGCTTGGAACAAGATGACGAATGAATGGATCTGAATAATTATAGCAGAATGAGCTATGGTTTTCGGGTTTCGATAAAAAATGTGTTGAAGTATATGGTGAATATGACATAAAAAATATGCTATTTTATGGTTGTTAGGGGCTCATCGGATTCGACTTCAACAAACTTTCCTACCTACTTATACCATACTTCTAGCCTTCTCTGCTATTGTGCACTCTGCTGAACAACGCATGAGTTTCTTTTTCGAACTTCACGGTTGAAAGTTGATGGGCTCAATACCAACAAGTTTAACCCGGTGGTACTCATAGTCAGCGATGGTTATGGTACCCAATTAGTTAGGATAACATCAAATGAGAAAGCATAGTGTATCTGCGTGACTTAATTAAACTAAAAACACGTTCCCTAAATACTAATCTATGTTCTGACATCAGAGTTGTCATGTGAAGTGCCTACATGAGGGTACTTGTGTCTCATTAAAAACATATTGAACGATAGATCAACAATGGAGATAATTCTCATGTTATTCCCTCTTTGAATTCAATAATCCCCATCGGTCACGGTTAATAAACCACACCATTCCCCATTTACACGAATCAATGGCGTTTGGTGCGAGTTGGCGCCATATTAATGCGTCTGTCAGTACCGTGACGGCTGCGCAGGCGCATCTAATTTATATAAAGCCCTTTGATGTACTTTGTTCTCCAAATGTACGTGTGTTCGGGGAAATTGGCGGCTATGAAGCAGCACTGCTTTGTGTTAATTGTGATTTCATGGATATTCGATTAATTACCTTCCTTCAGTACAAACTAATCTTTTTTCTCTGAAATCCAAGAAAATAAAGCCATTTCGAAGCGAAGCTTTAAGTCAATATATATTAAAGGTTAGATCAATTACAAAATTACAAACCGATCAAATAATTTAGGGGCTGTCAGTTTAAATTGCCTCAAAATACAACAGTTTAATTTAATGCTTAAAATATTATGATTACGCGAGATGATTGAAAGCGGATACAGGATAATGAGTTCACGGATGGGTGGTTATTTTCGGCGCATTGTTTAAAGTTCGCATATGTAGGTACTCTGTGCTTGATTTGGAATTCGTGTTAATTGTATCCCACACGATTGCCAGCTTTCCGCTCCTTTGATTAAAGTGTAATGCAGATTGATGGCAAGAATTTAAAACGTCTTAAGTAAATTTTGGTAAGAAGCTAAATTGAACTATAAGCACAGGCAATAAGTTTGTTTTTAGCGGAAAGTAGCACTTCTATATTCTCAGCGACTCGGGGACAGGCATGTGTTCTGCTTAGTATTCATATTGGGGTTGACGAGCGTTGAGCGGTTATGGACTATGGTGCATTTATACCGTTCGTTTAATACGTTTCAGGGCGCAACTTCCCGTACGAACAGTTGTTTGTCATGTTTGCACGTTGATAGGTCTTTCACGACAATGTATCTAGGTTAGTGTTCAAGTATTCGATAGCTTTATTTGTTTTGTTGCAATAGTCGTAACTCAGTTTCCTGTTAAAATGTGCGCGATATCCGCTTCCGCTGTGGGTAGCGGTATTCGAGTGGATAAATGCGGTATTATCTTTATTCAGTCTCACCTTAGCTCGCCTAAGGATCGTCACCGGTATAAAACAAGACGATTTGACTGTGGGATGTTTCGGTACAGACACAATACATATCCGGGCGGGTATAATTCCTAACGAACAATATTTTTCTATAATATCGTAGTCTATTTAATGACGGTCGCTTATGAATTGTTTTATTATTAACGACTTGAAAAAACATGTTCAGAGAAGATGCATGCGAATATACGTTTCTCTTTATATCACTTAAAGAAATTAGACATTATAATTTCGTTAGCTATAATTAGTATGAAAACTTGTCTAAATTTCAATATGCACTTGATTCTGTGGACACCCAGCCAAAAAGTTTAGCAGCTAATTAGAAGACGTCTGGTGGACTAGTGGACTAGAAAAGGTTGATTTTATCGTGAAAGAAAACTTTATAACTGTCCGATACTTTTATAATATGTCTATCTTTCGTATGAGACGGATACGGGCGATATTGAACAACAAAAGGAGCAAGAGAATAATAGGAATTGTGCGCGCGTATGATCGTCTAACGAGCTTTTATGTGGAAAATTGTCCATTCAGTGACCGGCTGCTACCAATTTGTAGCTCATCCGCGGCGCGGTATTGAGTTACTTGGACCACTTGGGGCTTGCTGCGGTTCAAGTTATGAAATCTGGTCTGCTAGTAGCCGTTTTCGTTTCGTGTCAGGAAGTCTTATGCCATTCTACTCGAAGAGCGATAATATTTAGACAGGATTCTTCATTTCTTCCTTGTACCATAAGCGTATTGCAATAAATCGGGATAAAAGTTATTAAAATTGCGTAACCCGTTTCAGAGAGCTACCATCTTATAAATTTTAAGTTTATAGTAAACAGAAAAATTCATAATATATTGCTTGATGAAAGTGAATAACCATAGCGGATATACGTTGCCCTAGAGAGAGCGTAGAATATCATAATAATAAATCTGGCCAATTCACCTTGGACCACATTTCACAGCTCTTCGCTATCATTGAAATCCCCAATTACGCAATTGCGAACACTTATCCCGCTTCCCTGCCCGATAACAATCCAATCTAAATATAGAATGCCCATTGGTATGCAAAACGGTCACCATTTCAAGCTAAAAGTTCAGATTGCTGTCAAACCTGTTACATAATTCCGGAATTTCATTCGCGTTGGAGCAGAGCTGTATGGTAGCGGTCCTACGGTTTTGAAAAATTATATTCTAATTATGACTAGGTATAACTTACGTATTAGTAGGTGATTGACGACTTTGGTGGTTTCCAAGAAAATCTAATATTTGCGACGGTTAGATAAATGTAGGTAGTATCTGTCATTGTCTTGCATTTAAGATTTCCACAGCATTCAATATACGAAATATCAGAATCAAACAGTTGCATTGCAATACCTCTAGATTTTAGTCGAAGATAAACGCAAACATTTACAAAAGCATATCAATATAGCTATTACTATTTTACGCGTGGAAGTATAATAACAAAAGAAGAAAGAAGGGTACTTTTATGTACTGGTTTAAGAAGACATAATTTGTCCCTGATTCCCTCGTAAAGTTACGATAACTTAAACCTAGTTTCCTTGTTCGCAGCCCACGCCTCCCAAGAAGCCTCCGAGACGGAACCTCTCAGTATCTCCAACTCACGCCAACTCCCCCTCATCCGGGTACAGCTATGAGCTGAGAGCTCATGCGCGGAGTCAGGACGACTTGGATGAGATACAGGTAAGATTATTTTGGGTAAAGAAGCTAGTCTTTTATTCCCTAGAGGTAATGAGGTGTCGAGAATTTGTTAAGCGTCACTTCTGCCTTGTCCAGGTAAGAGGATACCTTGATTGGTTAGCTTACCAAATTATGTTTTGAGTATAAAGAGCTACATTAATGTTCGAGTCCAAGCCGACCTCTCGCTCGTGGAGCATCCTGCTGAACATTGGATGAGTTCATGGCACCCGATCTTACTTGCGGAGGTCGCTGGATTTCGAACTCGTATCATCTAGTATAAATCCCGAAGATATTCCAGGTGTAGGATACCTTTCCGAAGGTATACAATTGCCAAGAGTCATGAGACGCATAAGGGCTGCATGTATACCCATGTATACCCATCAGGGCCGCCGCTAGCTATAGGTATATAAGCGTCTTCGTGTTATACCGTTTTACGTACCCTACCACCCCCCGTCGTTTCAAAGATACCGTCCGCGACTACAGTTTAACGTCCACGGGTTTAGAATCTAGAATTTATAGAACGTCATTCAGTGGAAGGAACTTTCAGTTGGAAATAATTTAAACCTTTGCACAAATGTTTTGAGTATAACAGTGTAATTTTCAATCGAGTACAAAATAAAAGATGGTATTGAAAAGTATTGAGAAGAGGTACTGAAAAGTATTGAGAGGAAGAATTAAGTATAACGTTTTCTAGGTCGCCTAATAACCGCAAGAAGTAGCATTATAACAGTAGCGATAGCATAAAAAGCGTAATTCCGTTTTTACTTATTCATTAAAAACTTTAATTAGTTCCCACGCATCCTGTCGCCTATTGTCGGAGAGCAAAGACTTAAATAGAAGTTAATTATAGCCCGTTGGCATAACTGTTGTTCAACGAATTAAACACTCTAGGAATGGAATTGTGTGCTGCTTAGCGATGTTATTTAGTGTCTTATTAAAGGACGACAATTCGTGTTCTAGAAATAGAAATTACACTTTGACACGTGTAATAATGTCCTTGCATATAATCTTATGTTCAATATCCTGTAATATATGTTTAATTTGGTTTTTAAAATAAAATATTGAAATGGTCGAAAGTATACTTCTATAGATGTAATTTTATAGAAAACTAATTACACTGCAAAATAAATCTTGTGCTGTCAAGGCTTGCAGATGTCCTGAAGTCGCCTTATTTATTATCATTAGCTTCACATCTTTTTACTTAACGTAAGGAGGATGGGCGTTTTAGTACCCATGTCCAATCAAAATGACTTT
>DWJQ01000117.1:0-18537 GCA_018248915.1 Hesperia meskei straton | reverse complement strand
CCACTAGCGGTCACCCATCCGACTACCGACCGCGCCCGCTGTTGCTTAACTTTGTCGATCGCTTAGGATCGGCGCAACCCGCCGAGCTATGAGCGCTTCACCTATAGGGACTTAGTAAATATAGGTACAATGTCTGATCGCTGTCTGTAAATTAAAATTGGAATTTTTGACTGTTTGCCTCTGATTTTTACTCAGAAACGGCCTAGTAAATTTGGGTGCGGTTTTCATTAATATATTGTGTTGAGTTTTCTATTTTCATTTCAATACGTTTGTAACTAAAAAAGTTACATAATATGTTTAAACCTAAGAATTTGGTTGTGGCTATAGTGACATTTTTCCCGCAGTGAAGCGAGGGCGGCTAATAGTTTTCACAATCATTTGGTTCTCTGAAACTCTGAACCTGGCAATTATGATACAGCAACAAGTCTCCTTAAGTTATTGGCAAATCACTATTTAGTCGGCCCCTTAGTGACTGTGCATATAATTTGTTGTAGAATTTTTGTTATTGCTACCACAGTGTTTGCTGCAAGGGTCATCTGCACTGCAAAGCATAACGCGTGTGAAAATTCGATAGCAAGTCATCGCCTAGTCGCATGTTCAAGAAAAAGTAAATGTCATAATCATCGCAACAAGAATGATTGATAGGAGGTCCGCTGGCGAGCAGCGAGGCAGCGACGTGTAGGGGATTCGATCAGATTACATTATGTGGCGACGCTATAAACTTGATGGAATAATCATCATCGGAATGTCTCCGTGTAATTAAAGTAGTTTTATGAGTCTAAAGACAGACTATGAAACAGTAAACTATTAAAATAGTTGACACTTTATTAAAACAATCTCTTTTTTTTTCGTTCTCTATATTATTATCTGTACCATTTTTTGGAAATCGCCCTAGAAATGTATGTATAATGACCGCTTTATTTGAGGTTGGCAATAACATAATGGTCATATTCATGTTTATTTTCGTCCTTTCAATTATAATTGTGTATTTTAACAATCTTAAAAATGTAGGCATTCCCTGACGTCCTGGTTTCTTTAACATCGTCATAAAATATCAAAAAATACTTTGAAAAGAATCCTAGAAACAGTAGAGATTTGGTACAATGATAAATAATTTAGAAAGGAACGACACACTTTAAACGTAAAGAGAACCAGTGCGGACAATGAAGGAAGTAGTGATAAGCCAGCCAGCTGAGCAACGCGCTTATTGAATTTGTTCATAAGTAACTATTATGGCGCAGCTGCTTTTATACTGCAAAATATCCAATTTTTCTGCAACGCGACGCAAACCCATTACTTAGACCTCGAGACCGATTACCGGGCGCACACTTTTATTGTTGCCGCTAGCTTTTTAATTCGACGTCTTACTTTGCTTATAATAACATCGTCGCCCGCTGCTCATGAAGTTTCTTCGGATTTTAAAAATATTTAGCTCGTAATACAGTTTGCGGTGAAAGTTCAATGCATCTTTGAGTCCTGCTCTTCTTTCCCTCTTGCTTGCCTGTACTTTGCCGGTCAATCAAAGAGGAAGACGTAATATCCGTTTTATCAATATGTAGTTCCTTTTGTTCACTTACGTAGCACCATGTCCTTGTTGGTTGGTTCTCTTGCATTGTATCGGTATCAATCCGGTTTTTTAACACGACACAGTTCCATCACCAGTGCGTTTTTCGTCGAAGGGCACGCAGGTGTATTATTGCCGGCATCATTTCATCTTATGTTGGCTGTAGGACTATATTCATCGTCCGTGTTTAAGCGTGTCTTTGTAGTCTAACATTTACGAGTAGGTACTTATTAATACGAATCTTCACAAGTGAATCCTGTATATTGCCGGTCAAGGATGGCGGCTCTGTAGAAAATGTACAAATGTCAAAGTTCAGTTAAGTGTCGGTCGTGTAGTTCCTCGCTCGTGCGAAGGGTCACTAAAATAGACGATTTATAAGGTACATATTGAAGTTCGAACAAGTTAGACGATTTCATTAGGCTTAATCCAATGAGTCCGGAAATTCATGTAGGCAATGTCCTTTTATTTACTACCAAATAAACCTTGGCTCTGGTAAAATGTACGCTATCAAGGTTTTTCGGTTAGTTCGGCTTTATCAAGGTCGTCTCTAGCTTCTTATGATTAAGCATGTTTGGGAAGGATACGCAAAAAATAATCCAAAATTAGAATTACTTTACAAATAGTTTATAAGTATTAGTTTCATTCTATTGTGGGTCGTTTGTGATTTGACTTAAATTTAATTTTAACTTCTCGGGCATGTTGATAAATCTGAAAGACAATAATTAAGTTTCACTGTTGGTAAACGTCGTATTTAAGTGGAAAACCAATTTCCTATTTAAAGGAACGGTGATGTCATCGCTGTTTGTGGTGCGCTCAAGCCAATATTAATGTAATAAACTATACATAAGCTACAACTACAACCCACTAATGGCCCACTACTGAGCACGGGTCTCTCCTCATTACTGAGCAGGCCTAGAGCATACTCCACCACGCTGCTCCAATGCGGATTGATGGAGGACACCCCTTTACTTTTCAATAATAAAACATAGGTAATTAACTTATAAAACCGACTTCACTTTCAACAAGTACGGATAACTCATACAATACTCTCCAGGTGTCGATTTAACAACCTTTTGAATAAAAAAATATCAAAATCGGTGCACTCAATACATAGTTATGAGGAAGGACAATCTGAGGTGTAATTCGCCACCATTTAGTAATTGGCCTCTTGAAATTTTAATGAACATAATAAGAAAATGAAATAGTGTGACAGCTAACAATGGAACGATGGTGGGTAGAGATAGTAGAGACCATTACGATCTTTGACGTCGCTCTAATTTTTAACAAACACTAAAAATTTCATAATAAGCTTAGAATAGAAGGCAGAGATGATCTATTTTTCAAACCAAATATAAGTATATTCATAAAGTATTACCTATGAAATATAACTGTCATGATTTTCTTATATTTTTTTTGCAATTTTTTAACTACTATTGAAATAACGTTGAATTCTCATCTATCTAATCTACAATGACTTTGAACATCAAAAAAAATAAGTTGGTACTTATTTAAAATAATATTTTTATATTTTACTGTCTTACCTTTGTACCTACATATTTTGAATAATTATTCTCCTTACAATATTTTCGTAAGCAACGTTATTTAGACGAGTATACTTAATTACTATCCATTTTTAGACATATTAATTTTATTAACAAAAACAAAATAATCGCAAATGTACAATTTAAATTCCTATACATGATTTTTTTTGTGACACTAACATTATTTTTATTAAAATTACAACACAATAAAAGTACGTGATATAAGCATTGAATGTATGTAATAAATCTGAATTTTATCACGTAGAATAATAATAACAAGATAACGGACAAGCAATAATTTTGTTTGTGAATTTAAGTATTATCGGTATTTTTACTATTTAAATTCAAATTCAAATCTTTATTTCTTCGAAGTAGGTTTTTACAAACTCATTTCAAAAGTCAATTTACGCCATCGCTTCAACAAATCCCTACAGTGAGTGGTCTTGGAAGAAGAAGCCGCAAGAAACTCCCAAGGAGTCTCTTTTTTCTCTTTCTCCACTCACAGTACAGGTAGCACTTAGGTACTACCACTTATAGCTAAACACAAAAAAAACTAATTCTAGTCTAAGTGGAACTGGTCGCGGCATTATCACACCCAGGCACCCTTATCATTAACATATTCATCTATAGTATAATATCCTTTACTAACAAGTTGTGATTTTACACGTCGCTTGAACATTTCAATAGGTAAATCACGTATCATTTTGGGTATCTTATTGTAAAATTTAACACCAAGCCCCATAAAAGATCGCTGCACCTTACGCAGGCGAAATGAAGACGTAACCAAATTGTGTCTCTTTCTCGTTAGATGATTAGATATAAATGATAAAATTATTAAACGTCATACATGAAACCGATATTTTTGTTATTTTTGATTTCTCTTTTGAACCGTAAAATATATGTATAACTGCATCAAATAAAAACAAATAAAAGTTAAACAAATAGGTACAAAAATGTCGTTGTTTTCAGCATAAATATTTAAACGCTATTACGGAACCCTTTTGTTTTTGACTACGACTCAAACACAGCCGATTTTTATTCTATTTTCAGTTCGCTTTTTGCATTGTTAATTTTTAATATTGTACATATACCGTAGGTTAGAAGGTAGATAAATAGGAACATCGATATTTTATTGACTATCGCATGGCGTATATACGTTTGTATATCAGTTGCAACGAATCTAATATGACATGATGTCTATTAGGGGCACCGTAAGCTGTGCCGCCCGCGTGCGCCGCACGCCTTGCACGCCCAGTTACGGCTGCCCTGTAGTCTACTAGTTCTCTTATAACCAGATTGATGATCAAATGAATAATTAAATATGTCAAAATATGTCAAAACGTCCACTCGTCCCAGATTAAACTCGAACTTTTGAAAACTTATGTAACATCACAAACAAATTGCAGTCCTTAGAGAGTAAACTAAGGGATGAAAGTTAGTTTGTAAATCATTCAGAGGTTCTAGAACTTCCGCTCAAACCCAACCGCCGTTACAACTCTTTATTATAAACCAACATACAGTAACAAGTCTCAAAGGTGTGTGAAGTCTGCCTATTCGCACATGACCAGTGGACTGTGTCCTTGACCTTCTCACTCTGAGAAGAGACCCGTGCTCGATGGGCTGTGATGGGTTGAGGTGATGATGATAATTTATGTGAAATCATGGTAGAACAAGGGGTCTTATCGGGAGAATTAGGAGGATTATTCATCCATTCATCAGCTTTTCGAGGTTCACTGTTGGACGTGGCCTCCCTCCGTATTCTATACATACAGAGAAAATATAAGGGTCTACAAATTCTTCATAGATGAATACAATGTGAATAGTTATATTGATGCATATATGTACATTACTCTTCCTTCGATCAACGTCTATGTTGACCGAAGATCGATCGATGGTATCATTTCTATTTCTGTACAGAAAATTAACGGGATCATGTCATTTATGATGATTAAAGAATTTAAAATGATTTAATTTAATTGAGATATGTTTATATCCTACCATGATCTGTCTTAGTTCAATCCTTAGTTCGCATCCCTGCTAGAAAAACAACTTCACTATACCAAAGTTAAGCTTTTTAAGCAATGAAATTTAAACAGTTCTATAGTAGGATGACACACATCCTGACCTATACATCCTAGGAAAGTCGAGCTAATTAATAGATATTTTTAAAGCTATATCGCCCAATATTCGGCCGCTAATTCACGCTCAATCTAGTTTAACACATGCGTCGCTGGGCTATTAGGTTGATTAGCAATTTTTATGCACTAGTGGCTCGGCCCCCGGTTGTAATTTATTACAGCGTTAATTTCTCCGCTAATTAAACTTAATTACATTTTAAATTACTTACAAAGCTTTCAAATTAGTGACTTGTTGCACGTGTCGGGTACTGTTGACCGCTAACATTTGTTTTAGCTTTCAGTGCATTTTTACTCCTACATTTTATACGGATTTAATTAAAAATAAGTGAATCGATTGTTTTTTGTGAATTTAATATTTGACATTACACCCCAAGCTCATAAAATTAATTAGTGATAACTGCATCCAAACCCCTTACGTGGTATCTTAGACAAGCGGTACGAGAGTGCATTTAAGTACACAGGTGTAGGCCAAAATTCTGAAAATCCTTATAGGATGGAATAAACATTTATCGGTCACATAAATAATAAGTATTATATATGCCCAACCGGGAGTTTTCTCTTCAAGAACTTTTCTTTTCGCTGGGCAGGCTCCTACTAAATAGGCTACGGTGTCGTCTAAATATCCTCCTCAGAAATACAATAAAACATCGATGTGACTCGCAAACATTCGATACACCTACCAACAATATTCACTGAAATAATAAAAATGGACAAGTAAATATGTGCATAAAAAGTTGTTTAAAAATCCGAACCCTTCAACATATGAACCGACAAGCGAACAAGTTACCACAACTTCAGTTTGTATGGTAGATTTCCCGTGGGCGAGAACCCTAAAACTTGTAAATACTCTTTCACAGTTCACTCGCCTCCCCTCGTCCAATCGTTGTGTGCAATTAAAAACATCTCATTTACCAGCCCCGCACGCGATTATTGTGCAAGTTTTAATAATCCGCGAATAGAGCTGGTCGTCATTTGTAAAACCTATTCATGAATTCGCGTTGCATAGTTTTACACTGCATTTCCAACTTATTATGTACTAGTAATCCCTCCCTCCCGTAGCTTCGGGACGCATTTTCTTTAATACTGACACTCGAAAATTGTTATGATTATTTAAAGGAACAATACTTATTTCAATTATTTAAATCTTTAAATTTTTTTAAATCTCCTTTAAAAAGACAACGATAAATTACAAAGATATATTATTATGATTATTCTATTTATATTTAGATACAATTTTTCAAAATCATCTGCTGATTTCAGGAATTAGCGTATTCAAATAAACTAGGACTTAAAAAATAGACCACTTGAAAATACCAGCTTCCGGATATATAAAGAACAATCAAAATTGGTTTTTATGAAGTCATTTAAAACATGGTGCAAAAGGAGTGTTGTGTATAGTTTTTGTGTTGTGCAAGTAGTTATTAAGCGCTTCCGTACCTCGAAAAACCTTTGAAACCTTTTACCGAACAGGTGCTAACGCATATTCCCCGAAGCAAGACATTTTATAAGTATTATGAAGTAAGCAATGTGCTGGCTATTAAAAATTTCCGTAGGTAGGTACTAAACGGTATAATCTCAACAGTTCCGTTACTCAAACAGTTACAAGACTGGGCCGATAGACTCGTCGAGCCTAACTGCTGCGCCAATATTTACCTACCAAAGTGAAGTTCTCGCTCCGCGCTGCCTACAATTTCATTTTCCAACAGGTTTTTTACAATCCTGAAACCGAGCAACTTACTAAGAATATAGTGTGAATTGGGACGTGCGAAGTTACACAAACGGTTAATGTATAAGTATTGATGGGAAGGTACTACAGCGAAATACAATTTTGAAAGTTTGTAGACTTATTTCTTTTAGCTCACATAATATGAGCAAGCCAGGGGCTAGAACTACATATTTGCCAACGTTACATACAATTCCTCTTTATGCGAATGGAATACATAATAAGTATTAATTTGCGATAGTATTGACGCAAATAACTGCTAAATAGTTTCAATAACAGGTGAATTATTGCACCGTTTTCCGGGGATGCCGGTATTTAAACCTTTTTAATTTATTATATGTATACCTTTTTAATTTATAATAATGTTTTATAACTTATGGCATGTCAACGGTATGACTTGAAAATTTTATGTAAAAATCCAGTGCTACTACTAACTGCCTATCAATGACGGACTTATAATGTAACAATTACTAACTATGCTATTACTAACAACAACTAAATGGACTACACAAGTCCTTGTACTTACTATGACGCTAATTAATCATCATAATCATGATAGTCCTCTGTTGACCGGACAAACTGTCCTTGTCCCTATTTAAGTGTTGTTCTAGGGCGGACACAGTACACGACCCTATAGCCACAGCTATAGCCTCCGTACCCCGAACAGGGCTTACACTTGAGATAACTCGCGCCCTTTATTCCCTAATTGTTTAATTGAGGATTACAAAGAAAAGATAAGAGAAGGGTTCTTAATCCGGCCGATACAGTTGACAAACGCGCCAACCGTAGAAGACGCTACGGTATTAATCAGTATAGGGTATGTTATTGAATGCTTTGAATAAATATCGTGAATCTATTAATAAACAATGTCTTACCCGCGACTTAGTCCACTGAAGGGACAGGAACGACAAAATACCAATAAAATGATCCCATGGGATTTTATCACTTGTCCCGGTCAAAATCAATTCATTGTTAGAAGAGGTTAGCTAAATCGGTCCTCGCCAAACACACACACACTTGCTATAGCTCTATACATAGGCAGATGCTATCAAAACTCCAACTAATAAACGCTACGTGGAAAAAAGTCCGTCTAAACTACAAAATTACCTACTTGGCATGACTTTCGTTCGGTAGGAATTGGCAGCGTCTGAGAAATTTCTACAATTTGCGAAGAACGTAAATAGAGGTTCGACAGGAAATTTATTCAGGCCGCGTAGAAGGCTTTAAAACCGCTTGGATTTCAAAGAAAATTCAAAAGACTTCAATTCAAATTCGTGTGTCACAAGTAATTATGTATTTTGTATAGAAGACAACATATGAATATACAAGTAAAGCGACTTCTCTTCGCATCAAAATATACGAGTATAATGCCTTAATACCCACACTCGAAAAGACGTCGCAATCACAGGCTTTGGTTATTATTATTATTCATAGGCATTACAGCGGATGCAATGCGACGTCAGGAACCTTTATGTATACCGCTAGGTTTATTTTCACCGCGAGTAATAATAGTGAAATATTTATCATCGTCATCATCATCTCAACCCTTAACTGCCCCACTATTGAACTCTGGTCTCCTTAATATGGTATTATTGGATATAACATGTAGGTGTTACTAAGGTGTAGGTATGTGTTATTTGTATTGCCTATTCTAATTTGGGGTTTCAGTTTTTTCTTAATTTTTTTAAAGAAATCGATTTGCAAAGTATCCCTAAGTTTAAACATGAAATCCGTCGACGCTGAAATCGTTCAAACTTATACAGATATAGTCTAAAATAGTTTTGTAAGAATCAGTTAATGATTTGGTGCCCAATTTAATTTCACTCTACACAATGTACCTAGTTCGCAAAGCAAAGCAAAGGGCTTCACTTCTGTCAAACAAATTACAGAACAGAATCGAATTTCATAAAACGATACAGAAGCTGCTCAAATGTTAATTAATTTCGGTTTAATTGTATCTTTTATTATTATTTGACACAATTAATTAACTTACTATATTGTGGTACAGATCACCTCAGAGTAATCAAAAAATTAATTAAGTTACCTACTCTCAAAAGTAGATATCATTTTAGTAAATGTGACACACAATTTTCAATTACGCCGTAAACTTGGCTATGTCGGAGGGAAAACTCTTCAAAAATTTTTCCACTTAATAATCACCTATGATACTAGATAATAAATAGCTGCATCAACATTGCAACCTGCATCTAATCCACAGCTGGTTTCACGTTTCCTCTTTCAATGAAACACAGGCCATAGTCGACCACCCTACCTAACCTTTTAGTATTCAATACCTATTTTTTTTTGTTAGTTAAGTGGCGCATACATACAAAAACTTATTCGCAATGCAAAAAGTAATTAAAGGCTGTAGCGGTGTCAAGGTAAGATCCGAACCACTTCGTTTAATTTATACGTATATACCTAAACTGTTCAGCTAGCACTGTTATCCAGAGCTCTATCATATTATGAGCATAATTTTTATTTAGAATATTATTTCTTTATAACTTTTAAACTGTGAAATCTGCGACAAAAGTGAGAAAAAAAGCTATAAATGTAGAGTTCCCACCTTTTAACCACCACAAAAACGATCGAAATCAAGGCCTTTCAGGGAATATTCAGTAAACTTAAAACTTCATCTACAACTCTGCTCTAAAAAATTTAGCTTGATAATTATTATTTTAATGATCAAGCAAGTATCACTTTGTATTTCCAGAACTATGAGCAATTTATCTTAATTCCATAGTCGGATAATTTGTAAGCTCAATATTCCTTGCTGAGCGTAAATCCATGGGAGAATTTATTCGCTTTGGCGACGTTAATCGCATTAGGTTGTATTTTGAGAAATTCAATTAATTCTGTACAAAGATTGAATATCAATTGTAGTGTTTGCGTAGGCCCGCGGCCGGTAGTGACCTGTTTGTTCCGGGGCGGGGGTAGGGACGGGGGGGGGCAGATCAAATCTAAAACGCTATTTGCTGAAAAGTCAAGCTTATTCTTTATTATATCGTTAATGTTTTTGGCACTTTTACTTATGCTCATGTTTGGATACATACATAAATATAATAAATTCTTGTTACATATTTATATCCGCATTTAACGGTTCACAGATTTTAAATGCCTTTTACTCGAACGGTCCAAATTCAAACCCCAGGACACGCACTTCTGATTTTTCGGTGTTAACATTTAAATGTCACTCGCTGTAGCGGTAAAGGAAAACATCGTGAGGAAACCTACATGCCGGAGAATTGACAAAATTCAAAGGGGTGTGAAGCCCACAAATCTATGGCCTTGACCGTGTCAATCTGAGAAGAGACCCGCACCCAGCGTGGGACAGTATGGGCTACGATAATAATAATAATAATAATAATAATAATTTTTTATTTGCAAGAACATAGTACAGATACAGGTGGTTTAAATTTACAAATACCTTATGCTCTGCCCGTCTAGGCGTGCAAATCAAAATATTCTTTTAGGCTATAGAATTGGCGGTCCATAAGCCAATTAAACAATTTTCTCTTAAATAATATATTAGGTAGATTCTTAAGACTATTTGGGAGTTTATTATATACAGCAATGGCATAATAGGGTGCATTCTTTTCGGCTTTTTTTAACCTACACTGGGGAATTTTTATTTTATGTTTGTTTACATTACGTTGGACTCTTTGTGATGGGCTAACTATGTCGAAGTAGTCCGCATGTTCTCTAACGAGGATACAAGCTGCTCTAATAAACATACAGGGAAGAGGGAGAACCTGCAGAAGCTTGAATAGTGGTCGACAGCTATCAAGGGGATACGCACCGCAAATCGCTCTAATAGCTTTCTTTTGTATTCGGAAGGCTCTTATGGCATCAATCGAGTTTCCCCACATGACAAGACCGTATGACAACACCGAGGACACGTGCCCATGATATGCTGTTAGTGCGGCCTCCCGCGACACTGTTAAGCTTAGTCTTCTAAGGGCATAAATGAATCCAGCTAGTCTGTCACAGACTGCTGATACATGCATTTTCCAGCTAAGAGTGCCGTCGATCACTATACCCAAATATTTAAAAGAATTTATTACTTCTATTTCATGTCCGTCAAATATTATATTAGTCAAAGAATTCTGTGGTTTCCCTATGTCAAATTTTAAAATTTTTGTTTTCGTCATATTTATCTCGAGGTTATTAGCTTTTAGATAACCCAGTACCTCTTTTAAAGTTTGCTGTATTTCTGCCTTCAGAGTCTGTACATTATCAGATTTGATTAGTATTGTTGTATCATCCGCATAGAGAATTGAATTGTGGGTCGTAATAAGAGGAAGGTCATTAATATATAAAACAAATAGAAATGGTCCTAATATGCTTCCTTGTGGCACTCCACATCTATTGTATTTTTCTGAGGATTTGAAGGCGATTTTGCGATTTTGTACCAAGTTTGTTATTTCCGTGTATTGTTTTCTATTAAAAAGGTAGCTTTTAAGCCATTGAAGTGGTTCTCCACGAATCCCGTACATACTTAATTTGTGAAGAAGAATATTATGGTCTACAAAGTCAAATGCACGTGTCATGTCTAAAAGAAGAGCTACCACTTTATCTTTATCGTTTAATGCTTGTGTCACTTTTTTTACCAGATCAAAGTTTGCAAGAGTTGTAGATTTGTTCTTTATAAACCCAAATTGCTCATTACTTATAATATTGAATTTAATTGCAAAATTGTAAAGCCGGTCAAACATAGCCTTTTCAAAAATTTTTGACATTACAGGTATTAGAGCTATTGGCCTATAATTAACAGGGTCTTCCGGGTCCTGTTTTTTATATAGAGGTTTTATGACGGAAACCTTAAGTAAATCTGGGAAAATACCTTGTTCAAAAGAGGAATTTATAATATGACATAACGGTTTGCATATTTGCAATTCACAAGCTTTTATTATTTTCGTGCAAATTCCATCGTAACCAACTGAGTTTGTATTTTTTAAGGACTTGATTAAGGCCACTACTTCCTTTTCAACTATAGGTGTTAGAAATAATGAATTAGGATGGTTTATGTCAATATTATTGTAATTGTTATTATTGTTATAATTATTATTATTACTATTATAGGATGTCAAATTTTCTTTATTAGTCAGATTTATGAAAAAACTATTAAATATTTCGCTAATGTCCGATGGGTTATTGTATTTTTTATTGTTATGTACAATTGTGTCTATGTTATTAATTGTATTGTCATTTTTCTCTATATTATTATTTATTATGTGCCATGTAGCCTTGCATTTATTACTATTTTTATCTATGTATTTTTTACTACTATTCCTTTTTGCTGTGTATATACATTTTTTAAGTAGATAGCTATATTTCTTGTAATTTTTGGCATTTTGTTTTTTGTTACTTTTCATATGTTTATATGTCAAGTATAAAACTCTTTTATGTACGGTTGATTTTTTTATGCCAGTTGTCAACCAGTGCATTTTATTTGTACTGGACCTCTTTACTTGAATATAAGGAAAGCATAAGTTGTAGAAGAGTTGAAACAATTCAATGAATACTCGATATTTGTCATTAAGTTCATTTTCTGCATATACTTCACAGAAGCTGAGTGATGATATACAATTGATAAATTTCTGGATGTTTTCCTTATTATAGTCTCGTACTACTTCATACCAATACAAGCTGGAGTTCACTTTATTATTTTTAATGTTAAGAGATAGTACTTGTCCAGTCTCATGATCAGATAGTGCTAGGTAGTGTGTACTAGCCTTTATTTTTTTAACATTACTCACTATGAGGTCTAAACAGGCTAACTGTCTCGTAGGTTTATTTATATGTATTTCCAATGAGTAATTATTTATAATTGATTTTAACTCGAGTGTTCTGCTTGTAGGTTTTAATATGTCTATATTAAAATCTCCACACAGTACTATTTTTCTATAAGCTCTTTTAAAGCATAGTCCATGTAATAGTTGTTCCAGCTTGGTGAAAAATATTTGTATATCCCCACTAGGGATCCTATATAAACATACTACTATAAGACTTAGTTGAACGATCTCAATACCACAGCATTCGAATAGATTATCACATGAAATACTCTGGATGTTTGTTAATACTTTAAATTTTAAGTAGTTTTTAATTAATATACAAGTTCCACCTCGTTTATTCGAACGCGAATAAGCTGTTGCCAACTTAAACGAGGGTATTTTTAACAGATGTTCTGAGCCTTTTTGTAAGAACGTTTCACATAGACAAATAACGTCAATGTGTATGTTGTTTCGTTGTGACAAATTTAAGATTGCAATCTCAATATCTTCTGATTTATTGATCGCACCAGCTATGTTTTGGTGTAAAATGCTAAATGTATGCGGCGATTTAGAGACGAAAAAAGGTACCATTATTTGAATGTGAATCGAGGGTTAGAGTGTTGGGGCTTTCACTGGCATTGCTTCGGACAAAATTTGTAATTTTTTTAAAATAGAAAGGAATCGTGCCTTTTTTGTGAGCCGTGAGAGAAGTGGTGTTCGGAACTTTACTAGTTGTTGGGACATGGCTTACCGGTTTTTGCTTAAAATAATAAGGAATCGTTCCTTTTTTAAAGACCTCTATACTACTCTTTGATTTTATGTTGTAACTGTTTTCTTTAATCAGGATTTTGAGATTTTTAGGATCTAAGTACTTATCCCTGTAGTTGTCAGAATTGATTTCAAAGTTTATAGATTTGCTTAAATGCCATAAATATAATGAGCGATTTGTAACGAAGAACCGCCTAGCTTCATTCAATGTCATTGTTTTATGCGTTGAGATAAATTTACAATTAGAGTATGTAGATGCTAAAGCTCTAATGTGACTATTTAGAAGAGATTCGTTAAGGTAAATATTGTTGGATACTTGTGTTATATATATTTTTACATTCTTGACTTGCTGAAGCTTTTGTATAGCTGTACTTAAACAATTTATGATATTATACGGGTTTTTGTCATTCGCACCAATTGCTAAAATTACCTTATCGCCCTGCTTTAGAGTTTTACATAAACTATCGCATAAATGCAGTGTATCACAACATAAAGAGTCAGGCTTAACAAACGAAAATACACTAAATTTATTCTGATTGTCATATGTCATAATGTCCATAAATCTAAAGAGTCCAGTGGCATGTTGATCACCAAGAATATAAATAGTTTTTTTGATATTTAGATTTGCAGCCTCCGATGTTGCATGATCTTGGTTGTCAGTAACAGGTGTGGAGTTTAGTCTATGCACTAATTCAGTATTTTTAGTACTGACTGAGTGCTCTTGTCTATCTAGTCTATGCACTACTTCAGTATTTTCAGTACTGATTGAGTGCTCCGGAAGAAGGTGAGGTTGTGGAGGGTTAACTTTCTTAATAAGTGGGGTAGACGATGTAGATGGTCCTTTCGATGAATTCATTTTACTGGAGCGTTTGATTGGAGTAGTTGAGGTGCTCAAGTTCATGTCGTCTATACCTACAGATTTAAATATTTTTATTTTACTTTCATATTCCCTTAATTTTTTCTTGAGCTGGGTATTTTCTATACTTAAGTTGTCAATTTCGTTATTGGCTATTACTAACTGTTTTCTTAATTGTTCTACCTCCTGTTGTATTTCATTCCATGCTGAGGTGTTTATGACGTTATTTGATAAATCTTGCAGACTACTGTAACTCGGTTCCACTGGCAATGTAAGTGAGTTATGTGTATCTAATAATGTACTATCGGAATTGTTTAGACGTGATATGTTATGTACAGTTTTCCTCCTTCTTTTGGTAATATTATCTGTCGAATCCATCATGAGTGAGTTAAGATGATGAGAAATGGGTAAAAAAAGGTATTGGGTCTATTTCAAAAGTTCTGTAGCTCAGATTAGACGACAGTTTCTTAACTCGAGCGCCATCTAGGAGCTGAACATCCAATATTGAATTGTTGAGCTACAATTAGCGGCTGGCAAGTTGACTTGTTAATTCTGCGTTTTGATTATGGATGGCGTTGTTGGTCCCTGTGCGTGTTTTATTGATCGATACCGCTTACTGACAATCTCACTTATTAGTTCTTTGCTTTATGGATAGATGGCATTGTAATTGGGCAATAGTCGATGACAGAGTTTTATCTTTCAAATTAATTAATTGATGAAACTGTTTTTTTTATACGGAAGGTCAAATATATTATTTAAGAATGTTCACAATGTTGATAAATGCTTTTTATAAACACCACTAGCCACAATACAATCGTTTTAACTGGTTTCACTGTTTTGTCGTTATTTTAGAATTTTTGAATTTTTACACTTTTATTAATCAATTTCAGATGAGTTTTTATATTCAAAGTATGTCTTTACACATTGTTGTCCGTTTTCAACACTTTACACAACTTATTCAGCACTATAACGATTTTCCGCAATTTTTAAACACAGAGACAATGTTTACAATGTTTACAATGTTCAATGTTTACAATGTTACAATGATAACAAAATAAAATATATTTCAATGGGAACAGAATTAATTTTCTTACATTTTAGGCCGAAAAATATGTAATCATTCATTTAAATATATAACGTCTGGCTCAAAAGCCAGTATCCAGAAACGTGAAATGTTACAAAAAAGTCATGATTTCATTTCGCGCCATTATTAGACGCATTATTTTTGTCGTTTTTTAGTCATTGTTTGAACTGTGCGGTCATTAAAATAGTTTTTATAACAATCACATTCAATTTACAGATGTTTGAAGTCCTTATCGATTAATTAACTTAATCGATGTTTTTCAGCAGGTTACCCTCACTATAAAGCAAAGACAAACAGTTGTCTACTCTAGTTCCAATTTTTGCCATTTCCGAGTTATAGTATCATAAGTTGTACTGTACTGTACCCTAGGATCAGGAATTCGTTAACAGATTCACAATAAATTGTAAAATAATTGTTATAATGGAAACACTGATAGCTAATGTCAAGTGTCATAGGTAGGTACATACCACACCACAGAGTGCTTTTCAATAATTTTTATTTTGATTCTCCAGTCCAGATGTTTTCTGTTTCTGCAAACATTTTCAACATTAACACCATCAACAGTTGTCTTGTTATTGGTAAAGTCTTCGTGCGGCGGGTTATTCAAGGTAAAACCTTTCTCTTTTGTGTTTCTTAGATTTATATTGGAAATACCTTCTGTTCTAGGGCAATTTCCCTATTTTCAATTTCTCGGAAACATGTTTTTTCCAAAGTTTTCGTTAATGTTCGTAAACTACAATAGGCAGCTTGACAAATAAGAATTTCATAGCGTACTGAATACATAGTATATACCTTATGATAGATATCCTGTTTAGTAATTATTTCATTTAGCGTTTGATTTAATACCTACTTCTTTTTATAGGTCGGACTTATCCAAGGCAAATAATGGGTAGCTCATACTCCAGATCATATTCACCTAATAGTGAACAAGGAAAATCCGACAATAATGACCGTAAGTATACACAATTGGCTGTCGTAGTAATGCCAGTATGGCCCGAATGAAATCGTAGACAATTTTAATGTTTCAGTAATATAATATTGTAATTAGTGATCTCATTTTTTTACATCATAAGGAAAGCTATGTAAGTACTATCCATAAAGTACTAAAATTTTTGAGACGTTAGCCATGTTTAGTTGGTCACAGTCTTGGATTCTTTCTTTATCGCGTAAATGGGTATCAATTCGAGCCAGAAAGCCAATTAAAATGATGCTAATTTATAGACGTTTACAATTAAAAGAAGGCAGTTTACTATCTTTTAATGATGACTACAAAGTAACTAGTTTTTTTAGAATTATTAATGAAGCAATAAGATATAATGAAATTACACTTAGTTTCAATTTTTTTCCGTTGAACCTCTGCATACTTTTGAATAATTAACAGGTGGGACAATATCACGTACTGGCTCCAGTAGCCAGTATGTGGAATCAGTTGTGTGCAAAGCCACAGACTTGAAAGACAATGAGATGAAGGTGTTCGACATTGGTGAGGATGGGAAGGTGTTGGTGGTGAAACAGAAGGGTGAATTCAATGCCGTGGGAACTAAATGTACCCACTACGGGGCTCCATTGGTGTCTGGTGCACTGGGTGACGGCAGGATAAGGTGCCCCTGGCATGGTGCCTGCTTTAATTTAAAAACTGGAGACATTGAAGACTTCCCCGGATTTGACTCTTTACCCTGCTACCAAGTCACTGTCACTGAGAAGGGGGATGTTAAGGTAAGCTTTGTCTGCTTTTATAAATTATATTTATCATTTTTACATTACAAAAATGCCAAAACAAATCAATGACCTTTTCAATCAGGGTATACAAATAATTTAAATTGATTGACTGCCACTAACACACATGAATCACTACATAGTATAAAACAAAGTCGCTATTTTTGTCCGTCTGTTTGTCTGTTTGCCTGTATGCTTAAATCTTTAAAATTACGCAACGGATTTTGATGCGGTTTTTTGTAATAGGTAGAGTGATTCAAGAGGAAGGTTTTTATGTATAATACATGCATATATTCCCACGAGAACGGGATCCACGCGGGTAAAACCGCGGGCGGGCCGCTAGTATATGATAAAGAAGATTCTTAAAATTCACATATATTTTTTATTTGTGAATAGATTAAAATTTAAAATATAATACTAAAGGTTGCGCTCCAACTTCCACAATATATTAGTGAGGTCTACTCTTAGATAATCTGGAACAAACTAGACATCTATGGGTAAACATTTATGGGTTTTATTACAATAACAAATACCTAGCCTCAATAGTAGTTTTTCTAAATATGTTTCACTATACCTTACCCAAGTAACCAAGAATAAGGGTGAATTTCCACACCCCACTAAAAACAAATTCATTTTGTGTGTCAAATTAGCTTGCTAGCAAAATTTATCCTTAATAACAACAATGGAAAGCTAGCATTTGTGTGAGTTGCCATTAAAAAGAATTCTAAATCAAATGCGAATGTAGTATAATTGCAGTTTCGCCTGTATGGAAGTCTGGATGCCTGTATGGAGATACAAAAATGCCCTTAAAATAATTTTTGTACCATGCAATGTATAATAATAACGAAAGGCGGACTTAATTAATGATTAAATCATTCTCTCCCAGACATGCTTTGACCAGTGGCAAAACAGAAAAAGAATTATCTCAAGAGAATGTAGGTATTATCGAGATATCCTATGTCCTTTCCTAGGTTTCAATATTATATTCCCACCATATTATCTCCACACCAAATGAAATGTGTTCGGCGGATTAAGCGTAAACATGCTTCTTTTGGATAAATATGGATTGTGAATGTTCGTGGTTGTAATCAGTTATTTTTGTACGGTTACGGAACTTCCTAACGTCTATGTTATGTATGAGCTGAAGTAAACATTCTTAACTCAGGCAAAAATATTAGACTGTTACATATTCGTATTGTATATGAGTTGAGCCCGCAACTTTGTTTGCATATAGTATATCCCACGTAAATTTAGATCCCGTGGGAATTCCGAAATAAAAAGTAGCCTATAATTTATTACTTAATCTTCTATACTTATAATAAATCTGTAGAGAGGTCAATTCTGTACATTAAATATATTTCCAAAATAACTAT
>DWJQ01000116.1:0-18559 GCA_018248915.1 Hesperia meskei straton | reverse complement strand
AATAAAAAAAGAATTAATATTTTATTTTATTTTAAGGCGAGAAAGCGTGTTTATTTTGTCGAAATATACCTATTTTTGTTGCTTTTTATTAGGAAAATCAAGTTTATTTTTCACTACCGAAATTACCCTATTGTGTCAAAGTTCATTGTTATACTCAGGGTGGTTTTATGCACTTCAAAGACTCAAAATAACCAATACTCATTCCAATTAGATTCACTTCATAGATTTAAAATAATCTAAAGGTCGTATCAGAACTGCCGTTGAAGCAATTTAATTAATATTTGCCATATAAATAAACGCAGCCGTCGTATATGGCTTTGCGTTAACTAGCTGTTTCAGCTTTTACTATTCGAAAGTCGAGTCGAGCGGCGCCACAAAGAGTACGGGCGTGACCTCAGAGGCGTGAGAACGCGGCACCGCCTCGCCTTATACCTCCCTCGCCTCCCAACGAACCTCATGACCGTATAGCATGCTGTGGGCTGTCTATAGATCAGGTTTTACATGGTCCAGTTTGAATGAATTACAAAGTAAAATGCCTATTAAAACTAACCCTTACGTCGCTTTTGAAATATTCAGCGAAGTCAACCCGTATGTTTTTTCACTTAAAAGTTTTTGAGAATTTTAACTGAAGTTTATTGGTTTTGTATTTAATGGTAATTTAGGATTGAGCATAATATTCATTTGAAATCAAATGACCCGATAATCACGAATAAAATACATATATTTCTGAAGGTACCTTTTAGTATTGTAGCAATAAAAAAAATAAGAATCTTATGGGTACTTCACTTAATCCGATTATAATATACTTTACTCCTATGTGTGGAATCCGTTTAAATTTCTTACTTCACAAGTAATCTTATTGGAAAATAGTCTCAGTTTATTATGTGGTTGAGCTAGGTATATAGAGTCCAGGACCCCGATTTTTGAATTTCACTCGTATAATAAAATCATGAAAACGTATACGAATTCCTTATGTATTTCCTTATTTTTGGAAATTTGCATAGGCGAGTTTTTTTCTCGAGTGGGCTTGATCATTCAAATTCTAAATTCGCCCGATAGAATGTGGCATGTTATTCATTTAATTACTTGGCAACATAGTTTCGAATGGTTCAAAAATACAGCAATTCTGACCACTCGCTACGAAAATCGTATGCGAAAATGATAAGTCATCGGTGAAATTCAAAAATCAAGCCACAGATCTTTATACCTTTTCGTCTATATCTTTCTTTTAGCCCATTCAACCAGACAATATAAAATTTCAGACTATATAAATTCTTGTTCGGGATTGTTAAAATATTAAAAGAGGATTGCTATAATTAAAACTGAAAGCAACTAAAACGACGAAATGGCTCTTAAAAAACATACATGTTGTCTATGTCAATTGTTGTGTGTGGCAATGTTACTTGTGCGGGAATCTCACCCAGAACTATTCAAACACAAGCAATCACACCCTCATCCATACCTATGGATATTTTTTGGTAGGTACTACCTATGACACAAAAAACTCCTGAACGTCGTATGTTCCAATGTTAAGGAATGTTAAATTTTATTAACCGCGTCCGACCTCATTAAGCGGGTTAATGCTCCGCCCGGGACGCGTATTGATGACGACCATACGTCATCGCCCTCGCCGTGCCCGCCGACCACATCCCTCACTTACACTATACTTGTCAATATTGATCACTACAATAGATAACCGTTGGTTACTTTAAAATACGAGTGGACTCAAGTTATGAAGTCAGTTTGGAGCGATATCACTCTTTAGATAAAACTCGTTTTACAATGTTACTTTTACGTGTAGGTAGGTATCTTGCGTTACATTTTATCCTGCCTTTAATGAAATTTCAAAACTCGAAAGTTTTTTAATAAACAAATATGTTTGTAACAAAATCTTAATAAATACTTAAAAGTTTTAATTTTCCCTTCCAAAACAATTTTTTTTATCCATTAAACTGTTTTGGGATTGGTAATTGGTAAGTATCTATGTCAACTATTAAATTTTGGTTGCCTATCTTGTCTGCCTGTGTTATTTTCTATCTAATCTACTATCGCACCCTTATTTTATGGTTTTTATATTAAATGAACGTCAAAAAATCAGCTGCATTTGTTTTTGTAAAACTGCTCACTAATCGCACTATTGCAAAAAGTATCTACCAATCCTTGAATATTTTTACTGTGAAATAGAGAAAAAACTATTAGGTAAGCCATAGCAGAAACGCTCAATTTTTCAATACGCCTTACGTAAATGCAAATATTAAGTCCATTGCGACGCAACCACACGAAGGAGTCGACGTGATGTGGAGAAAACGTACCGTGAAATCCGATAAAAACCGTTGCCTCGAATTATGTATGTACAGGTGAGGAACCGAATCACGGCCACCGTGACGGTTAGATAACGTCTTTTATGCATGTTATAATGAAATTTCTAACCACTTTTAAATAATATACGTAACATTAGTGCTTTTTCACTGTTATGTAAGGTGAGTACTATTTTGCATATTTTTTATTTGTAAATTAAATCAAAAGATTTATGGAGATACTTATACCGAAGCATTGAAAGTGTTAATAAATATTTATTCATGTTAACTCTCAATAATACTAAAACTTATTATAGTTTGATTACGCATAATTTTTGCTCCCCAGTTAAGAAAACCTAAAAATGTTTTCAAATATCTCTTCATTTATACCCCGGTTGTCACAAATTCGTCGACTTTTTTATCACAGTATGGCGTCCTATTGGCTTTAATGATAAATAAATAATTAATGCGAAGTTAAACACTAATCTTAGTTTAGTCTCCAGGTTGCCATAGTATCAAACCTATATATTATGTTCTAGACTCCAAAACATATTACACTTCGTTGCGAAGCTTAGTAGAGTAAAAATGGATTTCGTTTATTCTTATAACGCTCACTCAATTTCGCGCAAATTCTCGAACCTACAAATGTAGGACGGCCCCTCACAATTGATTATAAGAAATTCTTGACAATTTTGTAGTATCCAGTCTGTCAAAACTGTGAAAACTCGTGCAATGTACGTGACATTGGTTTGTCTTACAAGCATAACATCTATTTTTTGGATAATGAACCTTTTCATGGGATCTAGAATATTGTTCTTTATTGTCCTTTGGGTCTATTGAAAAAATTTGTGTAAGGTAACCCATCACGGGACCACATGATAGGGCTACTTGAGACTAAGCAATAGACCCTTTTGCTCTACATACTTTACCAAGCAATGCAAGCGACAATATCGCGATTGCTTCTATTGAAGTCGTTTGGGTCAATACCACTGACGGTATTCGATAAACCTAAGACAAACCTGCGTTTTGATGAAAGGTTATATGGCTTTGTAAATATTAGTCTTCTCCTTAAATAAAGTAATTCTTATGTTACGCGTGTCGTTGTCACATAATTTTTCAAACTTTTTCTTCGTTCAAAACGTATCTTGATGCTTTTACCGTTTTATTACCCTTCGTAATCACTCCAGTCTACTCAAAAAAAAATTACATTTTACTGACACAGTGCAGTAGGTTATCGAAATAATAAATTTACGCCTGTAAAATTAAGTTTACAAATTACACACAACATTTACATTCTGTTCTACTTTCGTAATATTTATTAAGAGTAAGGTAAATAAAATTCTACATTAAATTTATGTAGAACATGTTTGCAATTCATTTTACACCTTCATTTCCTACCTACATTTCATTTGCAGTAAATAATTTTATAATGTGAATAAAATTTTAATCAGTGGTTAGTTATAGTCAAACCCTTAATAGGTACCGTCAATTTTGGAGATGCGAGATATTAAACAACTACATTACATCAATAATTTATTCCATCTGTTAATTTTAGTATCTAATTTAAATTTGATTAAATGGCCTATGAATCGTTGGAGATATTGTTTAGGGAAATGACATTGCTTGCATATTGTAGAGCCATATTTCAGAACATCGACATCGATGTGTTCGTGAAATGTTACCAGGCTTCACCCGTCTAAACGGCCGCGCTGTTTATGTCAGTCGATCTTACGATTGACACAATCCATCCGTGGCAAGTTTTGACTTAAAGAAGACAAATTAAAGAATCCTAATCTTTTCCGCAGCATAATAAACGAGTTAGTTTCGGTCCGCAGACAAATGCGTCGCCTGACAGTTCACGTTTTCATTTTATTCTAATTCATTTAATTCATCTTTTTACTGGCTGACAGACAGACCGACCGAACGACGGACGTGTCAATATTTTGTCACGAACGCCATTTACGGTCCGACGTGTACTAATGTGGTCATTAATTTGTTTCTAACCAAATTAAGTAACTGCCGCCTTTGATGCGAGTTAACCGACATTTTTGTATGCGGATATGAGCTGTGACTGTGAAGTGTTAGGTAACTACGTGTTAAAACAATATATCATACTGTCTTTTTATTTCAACGTTTGACTAGCGGCAATTATGTTATTAATAAACCTTGACGGTCAGTAAAATTTGTATTTTAACACATACGTATGTACGTATTTGAAGTTATGCGGAAAATTCTCGTGAATGTTACAAACTGATGGTACTACCTACTTTGAGTCTTTAGCGATGGACTTTTTGAATTAGGTATGTATGTTTATTATGGTACTTACAGCTAACGCCAGCTGTTAATAATTTGAACTTCTTATTTCAGTTGAGTGTCGATCAAAAATACCTATAAGACCAATAAAGACAAAGAGTGTTTAACTTAAAAATAACCATGATACTGACTAGGCACCCAAGAAATTGGAAATATCCAATAGGTGAGCCCAAAAGTGCCGCCAAAGAGCTTATTTAACCAGGAACTGCTCAAGGGATTTGTTTTATATGAATATTAATAGCTAATGAAATAGCAGAAGAACCACCTGATGGCAAATGATAACCATACCCATGGAAATCCGTGACATCAAAGACGTCACAGGTGCATTGCCGTCCAAAAAGGAAAGATGAAGAAAGAAAGAGCAGATGCCTTCAATACTCTTTGGTATGGTAAAATAAATAAATACCTACCTATAGGAACTTACAGTAAAACTAAAATGAAGTAGATAAGGAATAATTCTTTCGCTTTAAAATAATCGTAGACGTATCTACCTAGCCAATGTAACATAAAAAGGGCATCAGATGGGTTATTTTGATATGTACGTCTCGGTGTATCAAATATAAGTTAGTCCACAAACCAACAATTATACTTACAACTATGTAATTGTAGATATCAATGGGAAAGGTAAGAATTTTAACGAAGTCGTCGGGAATACGGAATTGCCGCTCTAGACTAAAAACAAATTTGTTACCTGTACTCAAAGTTCAATTTCGCTTGTCAGCAAAATTTACTTACAACATTTTAAATTATCGCTGTCAATCTGTAATGTACCTTAATCACAGCGACGGAAAGCTGACTTTTGTGTGGGATGAAATTAAAACGAATTCCGTACTACTTCTTGTTCGTAGTCGGCTAGTGACTAGTCGTGGAACAGTCGGGTACCGAACACAATATTTTAATTGTAAACGCACGCCCCGCCCCCCAGTCACGCGAGATCGCGTTTCGAAATACCACCGAATTTCCTCAACCCGTGGCCCAGGTTACAAAAAACTAGTCAAGTGAGAGTTGGAACTATTACTATATGCATTTATGTGTATTACTTGGAATTATTTGTAGCAATAGTAGTAAAAGTATTGTAGTAACTCAGCCTCGTTTGCCTGTGAGAAATGTGATCGTTACATTCGTTATATAGACTAATGTTTCGTAGAGTTGCCTCATAAATGGGCCTAAGTTAAAATTAACTAGTTCAGCAAGTCTCCTATATCTACTTATTGATAATAATTGCAGGTGGTGATCCTAACACCTGTCTTTATTGTATTAAGATGTATGTAGAGTTAGTTCAACTGAGTACCTAACGGAGTATTAAGTTCTCTTGATTCCAAAATACGTATCTGAAATTAGTCAAGCTCTAAAACAGGGCAATTGTAAAAGTCTACATAATCGGTAACGGAACTCAAATCGAAATAGTTAGTCATAATTACAAGTAGGTAATACCTACAAATCACAAAACAACAACGCATAAATTTAACCAATATGAAATAAAAATATTACCGAATTAAATATACCTAATGGAACTAACTATTTAGGTACAGGTAGATACATGCATTGAAGAATATAATTAATTGATTTATAACTTTAATCATAACTTTATTTATAACTTATGATACGATTATTACCACTAATACGATAACAGGTTGGTATATTATTCGTAGCACAAAATTTTAAAATCACCACTTTCCTACCTAAACTTAAAAATAATAATTACCTTCTTATGACACCGATCGCAATTATATAATCAAAGTCATACACCGACTAATCATTTCTTATTAAATATCCCTTATAGCTCGTGACAGCTAAATGATAAAGCAAAACTAACATAACGTTGGGATTGGGCTTCCATTGACCAATCACATCCATCGATTTTCCATTACAATCGATAACCTATAATAGTTAACTACATTCCACCTGCTATAAATTTTATTCAACTCACAAAAACAGGTATAATTTCCTTTGAGCCAATAGGAAAAAGTATTAGCTGATACAAAACAAAAAACCTACTCAAGCTCCACCACAGCTTGGGGCGGATCGAACATCTTTGGTTCGAATTAAAATTATTCCTGTTTTAAATATATGTTATTTGATACTTGCGTTCTATTAAACGTATACTTTACCAAGCGAGTTTAAAACACTATAGACATCCAGGTAACACACATTGCTACCTATCATTAAATCATTAGGTAATGATGAGAGAATTTACTGCAAATTGTTCTTTGATGGAAACAATTTGAATAATGTTTAATGAATAATAAATGCGATGTGCAAAAAATATGTTTATTTTACAATAACACAAACAACCAAGAGCTGAGGTTTGAACAGGAATATTTAGCCTCAAGCGAGATTTAAGTTACGCTCCGTAAACATAGGTATGGCAGGACAAGTGAAGAGTCTTGGCAACAATAATTTTCCAATTAGATCGATAACCGGTCGAAGTATGGTTGCCAACCACTAGGGCTGGAGGAATCTAGCTTCGGGTAAAGACTGATGGTAGAAAATTATAGATAATTGACCGATTACAGCCGCCCCAAGGCGGTACGACTGCTTCGAGCCTTCAGAGGACGTAATATACTGATTATAAATGGAACCAGACATGTAATAGCATCGATTTCGATCCTGGATTCAGCGAGGCTTATTATATTAAGTGGGGGCCGAATACAGAATCGGTGACGGCGTAATCGTCCCTAATCATAGTGTGGAACCGGTCGTTCTACATAAAATGGAAGCCGATTCCCGCGAGTCGCAGCCATTTTCACGCTACACAACCTAAAATGGCCGTTTTTGTCTTGAAACATATTATTTACCATTGTTCCGTTGTATATAATAATACCTAAAGGTATGTTAAAAGAAATAAAAATGCTCACACTGCAAAATCTATCTCGCATTATTGTAATAAACCCTTTCAACATCAAATTCCTCATCTAAAATAAAGAATGATGTTACGAAAAGATCCTCTAATATAGTTAGGCGGATAGCCTCTTAAAGCTGGCGTTCCCTGAAGGGTCATCCCTTTATTTCTGCAACAATCGCTGGGAAATTGATATTGATGCGGAAAGGGCAGGTTTTCCATAAAAATAGGGTTTATTTGAATAAAGGATGACCGGCCCGTGAGGGATGTGACGGGAGATAGTCGGTATACTTTATAAGATTGTCTAGTGCCCTCCCGGCGCTGAAGTGATGCATGGCCGGGGCCCACGACTCCACGAACGACACGGTAATAATTTTGCTCGTAAAGAGGAGGTGTCCGCACATGCATTATAGCTGTAAAACTTAGAGCAAAATGATAGCTATCAATTTGTATAATATATCTTCTTTCTTGACTTGGAAATAGTAACTAATATTTAGCTATTCTTAAGTATCGAAACTTTGTTAGAATTTATGGTTAGTATAAAATCTACCTAATTGAAATGTATCATTTAATATTACATTAGATACATATCATAAAAGACAAAGAAATATCATTGGAGACAAATTCCGAAAGGGTAGTAATGAACTCCCAAATGGACTGAAATCCACAGAAATAAAAATATTGACGTCAACAGAAGATATATGGGCGAATAATAGGCGTAACATTAGTACTGTGCGCTAACCCCCTCGGGAATCGAACCCGAAGTCACACATGGCACAGTCCAAGCGGAATTAGTTTTACCCCATTTCACGGAACTTTGTCATGCCCGCGTCTCTACCGACGTTAAACAAAAATAATAGTAACGATCATTGGTGTTTATGGATGGTTAATTTAAAGTTAATGAACTTGAAAAAAATAATATTATTCATTCATTCTTCAATAACAAAATCTACTAGGTATGACATTTAGTTTTGGAATACGATTTAAAAGAACTAAATAAATTAATTAAGTACGTAAGTAATGTTTGGGTGTAGAAATTTATTACTTATAGACATTCACGAACTACATCTAATATTGGTAACGGTCGAAAATCGAACGCAGGACTATACGTTCGCATGCAAAAAGATAAAATTGACTATAATAATTATAAATTAAGAAAAATGTGTAGGTACCTAGCGAAGGATCTGGCTTCGATTCCCGATCAGAAAATGTAATGGACTGCAAATGTTACATAAACTCCAATTTAATTTATAGGAAAGCATTGAAATATGATCCTTAAGGTTGTAATTCTATAATAAGCTTTCCTTTAAACAACAGATCCTAGCGCAATTGATGCATCGTAGACCTGCGACCCACATCGATACCACCGCGAATTTGACCGTAAATAACACAAAATAAAGTCACATATCAATGCTTTCCTGTGAGTTGAATCGAAATTGAGTTGATGTAATGTACGTCTTACCTACTGTAATATTCGTACTCAAGTCTTGGCTACAACTTCTACAGAATAAAGAAGAAAGAAACTACAGTTTCTAATTGTGTATTGGGCACACTAAGGCACTTCTCACATTACGTTATTTATGAGCTACGCGACTGTGACGCAATCCCAAAATTCTATGTATGTACATCTGACACTTTTGACTGACAGGAGCCGCATCGTAGACGCGTCTCCTGTCAGTGATAAGTGTCAGATACGTACAAATTTTGGATTGCGTTGCAGTCGCGTAGCTCATAAATAGCGTTGTGTGAGAAGTGCCTTTCTCTTATTTTCATAGGAATAAAGATGAATTCATGTCAATAAGTATTCTCAGCAAAATGCAATATACTCGTATTTGGAATCGAACATCAATTGTAATTCCATAACATGAACGACGATATTTTAATAGACATTTCCTTCCACGGCAACACTTATGCAAAATTGAACAAAGTGTGCCCCTCATATCATTACCGTCGATGAAACTTAACCAAGAAAAAAACACCGTAAATTCAACTTTTAGCGTAACCACCTGAAGTCCAAATTGGTCTGCATTTAACTTGGACGTAAAACCAAAGAATTGACATGTACACCGCAGTTCAATTAGGCTAATGGGGAGGGCTCAAAGGGATTAAATTAATTAGTAAGAAAGTTTCGCTCCATTTCGTAGCGCGCCTTTGTTTGTCACTGTGTCTTAGATTTTTCCATTTAAACTGAGGTGTGTTCATGAGTTTCCTTTTACTTTGTGCCGCTTCAAAATTTATATGTGCACAAAATGGCGGTTTTCTCTTGTTACAGTATATTAAGGGCATTAAGATGCACAACAATGCAACACCAATTCGCCCAAAAATGGAGTAAGTGTTTGATGCCCACTTATGAGGATAAACATAAATTGCAGACTTTATCAACTAGTCTTAAGGGATAGAAATTCTAGCTATTAAGTACATAACGGAGGAAACTCCAACTAGAAACTTCTTACAAAAACAAACATTAACACAAAATAAACAATAACCGTTAAGTAAACACTTAAAAATGGTTACACGCCCGTAAATTACTTATTATCTGGGGCGGAAATACCCAAAAATGTTAAATGTAAAGCGTGTTACAAAGTGCCGTAAGCTGGCAACACCTAATTAACGATATTAAAATACGTCCGCCACCGCAAAGGAGCGTCGTGAACATTGCATTCGCACATTGTAAGCAATAAAACGCAAGCGCTACCCCTCCTTATTTATACGAATGAGGATTTTAAATTAACTGCGTAAAACATCCCCGGACGTACCGATGTTCGGGGCCGAGAAGTATCGCCTCTGAGACCGCTTCTGTATGGGGACAATTACTGTCCCGTGGATGCTATTAGCGCGACCGATGATACCAAAATTTCCGTTTCTGAATTAGAGAGAGTCATGTGCGAACGGACAGACTTAACGTGTAAAATTGTAAGGAGAATGTAAGTAAAAGTAAATTGTAAGGAAAGTCCAAAATATAAGTATATTTCAGTGTTTCTAGTTATCCGTTAATAAATAAATCTATAAGAATTCATGTGTGTAATGTTTACGGTTTCTTCCGTTTAATATAACTAAAACATAATATTTGACTTTAGAGAATCACATAACAGGGACAAAAACTTTAAACCTGGAGTAACTAAGCCGCGTGTATTAATAAGGCCCCAAGAGTTGCTACAAGTCCGTTTATAGTCTCAGTACGAAAGTAATCATAAGTTATATCATATTATATAATATAGTTATTTTATATAAGTATCTGTACCTAAGCAAAAACATTGTATTCAGTCAATGACGTCAATTGTTGCGGTAAACTCACGATTGTTTTTCTTAGTAGATACTATTTCCATACCTACACAATAATTATCATCCGCCAATCCGCACTTTGCCAGCGAGGTGGAAATAATCATCGGGATGATACAAGTACATTAAAAATCTTACCTATCTCACTTTGATCTAAGCATAACCTTTGACACCAATAGGATGCCAATTTATGGAAAAGTGTCATGAGCATAAGACACTTGATGTTATGATTGCCGTGACCCATTAGCTTCCGATGATTGATTCTATTAGCTTCTGTACAATACTTTAATTTTAACCTAGCTTACAAATTATTCAATCATCTTTTAACTATATGTATATACGTAAAGGTTACTTATATAATTTTTGTTTTTAATACCATTTAGAGCCAAAAGTTTTTATTATTGAGTGTTTCTTGAAACGTCCTATTGACACAAAAATTTCTGTTCGAGATCACCCATCACGTGACATTCCGGGATCAATGATCCATTTTATTGAGTAGCAAGAGTTATGCAGTTACGGCGCCCTGTCGAGGGCGCGCTCCTATCAATCATTGGAGGCTTTTTTGAATTTAATAAAATAAAATTTGTATTTTGTCATCGGTGCTCCCTCGCGCTTTTTACCAGGGTCGTATTCTGTAAGCTTAATTTTTAAAATGAGCTTATACTTGAGAGTTTTGAATCGAAATAGATTCTTTTATTTGGCAATGAGCAGTTTATATTATTGTTAATTTTGCCTAAGACTTTAAAAGTTACATTATTTCCATAGCAAGGCATAAACAATTTTATGGTGTATTTACTCGTATTTATTTTATTTGGGTAACCAACAAGACATGCATTGTGTATACAACTAAATCTATCTTAAGCTAAGAATTTAATGTCATCTTAATTATAGGCTATCACGGCATGCACAATGGTCGGGTTGGATTGTAATTACCATTATCTATGTTACTAAAAATACAACCGAATTTTGAGCTTTGTTAATCTTAAAATTCAGTTGTTGTTATCGGTCTAGCTAAGTGTTTTTATGCAAATAACTGACGAAGGAGTAGACCACCTGATGGTAAATGAGCATCGTTATCAACAGACATCAAACATCAAAGTTATCAAATACAGGTTGCTTACTAAGAAAAAAGAAAATAAATCTCTATTTTATCTACACATTTATAGTGATAATTAGTAAGCTAGGCTTTACGTAAAGATACCAGTTATAATATTAGCAGGTAACTTTACAATAATACCGGTAACATAATCCATACAAAAAAATCTTACCACAACAACTCTACAATTTCAATTCTCTTGCAACCATTGTAAGTACTCTATCAATGTGCAAAATAAGATTTTAACCGGATATTTTTATTTGGCATAGGTATGGAGAATGCATGAAGTCCGTCCCTGTCCGGCGGCAGGAGTCGGCGCGGCAGCAATGCAGCGCATCTGTCACCGCGTCCCACTGCCGGCACTGCTGACTTCCTCGGCCTTCCACTTTACCAGTGATATTTGTATTATAAATATATATCAATCCTTTGTTGTCACTTATTTTAGTACAGAATAAATGTATCTAATATCATCATTTAAAATCAATGTTATGATCATTATGATATTTACTGTGTAAATAAAATGTTTACATATATGAGTAAATAAAATTAAAGTGTGTATCTGTGGTTTCAAAATAACAGATTTTTCAATTTTAAAAATTTATACAATAGATACAAAACACAAACAAATTATTTGTTCGAACTACATTCCGGAATGGCTGAACCAATTTTTATACGAGGATGTGGACCAACATATTTTGGGCTAGGTCCTTTTACCCCGGAAATCCAGTGTGATCGAGGTTTACGCTAGAAAATCTCCCATACGCACGAAGTCACGGGTACAGCTAGTTGTAGGATATGTTTTTTTAAAGTCAAAAAAAATACATAATGAATAGTAAATTATAGAGTTTGGCTTTTAACGCCACTCATCTCGCAAGGTGTGGTCAAAATAAAAATTATTTATACTTGTATTCAAACTGAATTATTGTGAATTTCAGTTAAAACGAAAAAATGGTAGAAAAACCTGAATATTTAAGAGTAACATAATATTGTCAGAACTGTACTTATAAAGTCTGTCAATCCATACTGAGTCAGCGATATGAACGACGCGCCGCGACGCCTTAAATCCTCTCCTCTGAATAGTTTTTATTATATTAAGATTATTTGTAACAGAGAAGCAGGAAGTAAGTTAAGGGGAGATTAGGTAAGGTCAGGATGGAAAAGAAGACAAGAGAGGATATCGGAAGACAGGGTGAAATGAAGAACAGATCCTAGATAAATCCAAAATCGCATTGGCTGCTAAGCAGGCCATTTTCCGAAAATAGTTTGATTGTGAATTTCTATGTCGCAATAAAATATTTTTTATCATAACATTGTGCATTTGTATTTCTTTAATTTCTCATTAAATAAAATTTAGTACAATTTCTTACTTTAAAAAATCGCAATGTGTTGTGTGTAATTACGCAATATCGCAAAATCTCTGCAAACATGCACTTATTATGGTTGTATCAAAGCCGACACCACAGATGGTAATCTCACTCGCCTTGCAAACGCAGAAAAACAAGATATGCAACGCGCAATTTAAATACTGCAACATAAGGATGGGCAGTTGTAAAGTATAATCAAATAAATTGAAAAGTTCCAGCATGTATTCAAGTCTCGCTCTTACTCGATGGAAATTCTCGCGTAAGTAGATTCTCCCGAAACCGATTCAAAACTTGATTTTGTTTTGAATTCAATCTTGTTCTTGATTAGTTTTTAATCAAATCGAGATTGTTGTGTTTGAAATGATTGTTTATTACACAGTGTAATAAATCAACAGTTTGTTTATTAATTGGGACGCATTCGCAATGCCTTGAGCCTTCTTTAGCTCTCTTAGCAATAATAACATTCAAGAATAAAACACCATCATAATTTGATTATTCATCTGCTTGAAATGTGCTACCAATCCATCATTCAATCTTGCACTTTGCTTAAGCTCGTTTGATTCGATATTACTTATATCACAATTTTAAATCCATTTTATGTATAGATCATGTACCTATACATTTTGTTACGAGTCTTATCGGTAATTTTGCTAAGTACTTCTAGAACCATACTACGACTTAAATAGGTATTAAAAATTATCATAAAGTTAAAAATATGACCCAGAAGATACGAAGATCATCTACGAAACATCAAAGAGCAACCAACACCAATACTTACCTTTAAATTTACTGAAATATAATTATATTATAATTCGCCACTTTGCCAGTTTCGATTGATAGACATGAAATAGGTAATCTAGGTAGGAGGTACACACAATATCCCAAAAACCAAAATTTAAGCTTATCTTGACAAGAAATCATCTCGATTCTGAACAGCAGTCTCATTACACCAAAGTTACAGAGTAAATAAATTTAATAAACAATACAATCCGCAATAGTCGAGTGCTTCAACCTGTTAAGAATCGACACGCTTCGTAGACGCGGTCTGTACTTAAAATAAAAAAAGGGTTATTTTCTCAAAATGTAGTGTACGCTGTAGCGTCCTACGCTGGGCCAAAATAATGATTAATGATCGCAAATAAGCGGGTGAGCATGGCTCGAGTCGCAACAAAAAGTAGCGAATGCATCGCCGAGGTGCAGTGAACTGATCCGAGCGGCCGCGTAGCCTTCGTGATTGCTTGGGGCTCGCCATTGTTTATGCATTGATAACAATAAATCGTATAGAGATTTCGCTTTTAATTACATTTAATTAGTCTTAACAAATTTTTAAGAAATAAGAATTCAACAGATTTTTTTAAATTTTCGATCTATGATATAGGATTCTCCAGGTAAGGTGTAAAAAGAGCTCCTTCAGGGCTGGCGTTGCACGGGTGTTGCTTATGCCGATAGGCAACGATGACCACTTACTTATCTTCAGGTGGCTCGTCCACTTTTAACTCAGTCCTTCAGGCTATAAAAAAATCAAATTAAAGTTTTATTTTAACTTTTATGCTACAGATTTTTTATGCACAAATGTGTATATTAATGTAAATATTACATAAATAAATAAGTTTAATTGTAGATATTTTGCTAATTTCTAAACAACTCCAACGGAATAACTTTGAGTAGGTAGGTATCTAAGTAAATAGCACAAAACATTAGTTGCCAACAAATAAAAAATGTATCATACTCGTACTATAGCACCTGGGTAAAAGGTCTTGCAGCTTCCCCGTTTCTAATCCAATTACTATCGAATGGTAATTCACCCGAAAAACTTGCAAAATAATTCGCTAGCTTTAATTAAGTTTGGTCGGATCAGAGCGAGTATTAATCAATTTGTGTAATTAATTCGACGGATAGGTGCGTCAGTCGCAGGTACCGACAGGTGGGCTCAAATCTACAGGAAACCGCCTAATTATACTCCGTTAGCATTCAATCTGGAATTTTTCATAATTGCATGGCACACAAATTCCAGCTTTCCGCCTATGCGATTAAGGTACATTTGAGATTGACGGCGGGATCTAAAAATGAACTGATCTGTGTGTAAAAATGAAGTTGAACTGAACTGTGAGTCCTAGGCAATAAGGTTGGTTTTGGCGGGGATTGGCAATTCCATGTTCTCAGTGCCTCAAGTAGACTGCCTTCCGTCCACTCGCCCCGAGAAATATCTCAAACGGTACCACGAATTAAACAAATCTACCGTTGTTTCATCGAACATTAATTTAACGAAACGTACTAGTCACTTTGTATACAATTAAGGCTAGGGTTCTTTCCAATGTTTCCGACCTTAGGGGCCATCACCTGTTTAAGTCATTAAGTTCAGTTTTACTTTGCATTAAAAACATTTTATGGCATGGCCCCATACCAGGGTGTCGTAGGGATCGACCACTTACAAGTAAGCTCGTCTGTTTGCTTGCTAGCTATTGACGTAAACAAAATCAAGGAACTCATCATAGTAGCTGGATATAATTTACATGCACATAAAACATTGATAAAAACTGGTTTCTTTCATACAACTTTATACTATGTTCATGTTTGAAATATTTAATTTTACTATGATATGCGCAGTTATAATATTTATTTTTTACGCCGATATTCTGATGCAGTTGCACAGATCGTGATCAGGGCTGAACTAATACCGCGAGATGTTTTCCTTCACCGAAGCAACTGATAATTAAATTCCAGTATGCATATGATTTTTGATAAAATTAATGTAGTAAGTAACTGTAGAACTCCCACCCTTTCGCTAAGCCAATGATCAAACTTGACTACCTCTACATAAAAGTGAATACAGTTACCGTAAAATATACGCGGTCTGGAATGTTATAGTAGTTTCAACCAATTTACTGCATTACGTGAATAAAATATGTCAGCGTTTATTACAATAATGTTGTACCGTATTAATCTTGACCTCAGAAGTCGTCTCCGTGGAGTGGACCCGGCCTTCGCCCAGTTAATAGCTTAGGTAATTCCGTATTATATAATAAGACAAAAACTACATTCTCGATTATAACGATAATAAACAAATACCAGCCGCTATACCTCGATCGCAGGTATATGCAGTTATACAACGTAACTTAATTCCCTTGAATGAATAGCAAGCATTTGTCATCGTCCAATGAATTTACTAGATTGGGGGAAAAGTTACAACTTACATAAAAATAGTTGAATATCTATATGGCTACAGGTAAGTACATACATCTGCGTCTTAGCGCATCAAAATTGTCAATTACTTAATTTTCATGTACCGATTAATTCACTGCCTGAATTGATTTTATTTACCTATTGATAGTTGGGTAGACCGTACAGTCGTACAAGAATCTTTTGGCGCGTGGGTGACAGAGACAGCGCCTTACGGGTAAAGCAATGGACTTAATATAAAGTCCATTGGTAAAGCAATCTGTAAGGCACTGTCGCTGTCACCCACACGTCATCCACGCGCTAAAAGATCGTTGTATGACAATATATGACATATTACGTAGAAATACTTTGTACCTACTTAGGTATGTAAAAACCATCTTGATCACGTCATTTTTCAAACAAAAAACCGCATCTAATTCAGTCCGTATTTGCGTAGGGGGTTAAAATGGCCTTCAAAATGTTATTACAAATTGCATTAGGTAATCAAAGCTACTGGTTTCGAAGAGCAATGTTAGCACAAATAAAGACAGTTTAGTGGTTGACAGTCTGTCGCTGCGCCGCGTCTGACGCTAATGAGCGCAACCCTTTGGACACATGGCGACTAACACGATTATAAATTATACCTTATCACTCGACAACCCGTATTTTTGAGAATTTTGTGCGCTTTTAGTTTTTGTTCGGTACAAAATAATGATAGGAAATAACTTCTGAAACTAAAAATGGTTAGTCTTGATAAAAAATTAAGTAATCGGTGAGTAGGTAGATGCTTCGCAAATTTAAATAGTCAATTTCTGAAAAAATAATACACGTATGTCCATGATAAATGAACAATATAAGCAGTTGTACGTATAGAGTTATCTCGAAGTTACGATTGCTCTGAGTGGAGCAGTAGAGTTTTGGCAGCTAATGAATGAATTGATGGAAAATAATGAAAAAAAAATATATCTTCATCGTTAAATCAATAGTAGTTTCAGTTTAGTATAAAACTATTTACTTTAAATAAAACGCAATCAAAGCACTTATAAAGCGCATTTGGATCCCAGCACAAGTTTAATGTAGGTGATGATAATAGTCATATTCTTACTGCACAATATTCGTAGATACATACATTGAGTAACGTGGGTATACATGTTACGCTTTACATCATGTAACACGTCACCAAAACCTCACAACCTTTTGCGTATGTAGTTCTGCCTATATTATTTTTATGTAGAGATGTTCTTCTCACTACAAAAATAAACATTAACAATCATATTAATATACGATTGCAGTAACTATTATAATAGTAAAGCGTCTCTACTATGAAGGTAATTACGAGTTCGCACATGCGGTTTTAGCTTGTACCTATCGTAAGCACAACGCATACTGTCGAAGCAGCGTCTTAAAGGCTGAGATGACAACTTTGACATCAACTAGACTGCATGCTTACAACAGTGAGTTCGCGTAGCACCCGTAGAGTTCCGTATTAACAATAATAAATACTTAGAATACTTTAATCAATAGCAAAATGATTGTTAAAACACATTTTCAGTTTATTCATTTGGGATGAATTTTTTTTCTTTACGTTCTAATAGTGACTGCAGTAACACGCATTTTGTGAACATTTCCATTTAAAAGTGAGAACCTTGTAAGAGACAGTGACAGCTGAGACATATAAACAAGGTTTGTGTACTACCATTTATGAACGGAACCCTGTAAAGCCGAAGTTTATTTCGAAGGGTTAAAAAAACTATAAAAATTTCTGCAGTACGCCTAGAGTTGATTAATTTGCACTTGTTCTAGGAAAACGTACAGCACACGCAACCGCATACCTACTCCTCGTTCTTAATAAAGATTAACGCAAACACGTCATAGAAAAATTATCAGTAATTACTAGCTGGCGTCGCCTCGGCCCGGACAACTAATGTTGCCCGCTGAAATAATTTACATGCAGCCGTTATTGAAATCCTACTATTATACCGGTACCGGTTGTATGATCAATATTTCTGTCGTCTAGTTTCAAAACCCGCTAAAACACTTTTAACAAAATGTTCAGGAAACAAAAAATAAATGTATACTTCAAATAGTTGTAACTTATAGGAAACCAATCATTTTAAAACCCTTATTAGACATTTACAAATACATAAACAACTAAATATAATTCAAAACAGCTATAATGATGAATCAGTAACTAAAAATGTTTTTGTTT
>DWJQ01000115.1:0-18561 GCA_018248915.1 Hesperia meskei straton | reverse complement strand
GTTAAGCCATGTCGGAGGCCTTCGGGCGGCTTGAAAACTTTCGACACTGGGTTGGCCACTTACCCCTCCACCAACCCGCATTGGAGCAGCGTGGTGGAGTATGCTCTTCTAGGCCTCCTCAGTAATGACGAGGAGAGACCCGTGCTCATTGCCATTGCATTGCTCATTGGGCCATTGGGCCATTGGTGGGTTGTAGCTTAGGTTAGCTTTAGGTATATCTTAAATGGTTAACTAGAATTGAAAAATGATAAGAGAGATTGAATAAAAACGCACTTAAAACAGTTCCTAGATTATTTCTTTTTTACAATATGTTGTCTGTTTGTTATTTGTACGTATATAGAATTTGAATTGATTAAAACCAATTTGGCCTAGACATTGTCTCTACCGCTCCACAAAAGAGCATCCAATAAAGGTGGCCATTGACGATGCGTCCGTATGGACGACATCCATTTGGAAGTGCCTCCATACATTTAGAGGCATTCCAAATGGACGTATCGTCATCGGCTTCCAAAATTTCAAAGATTTCCTTTGGTGGTACTTCCATATGGATGTCCTTCATTGGGAAGCACTTCAAACGGACGCATCATCAATGGCCACCTTAAGACAATCAAGTTACCGTGTATCGTATTCGAGAGGAACGCGTTATTAAGATAAGAATTATTGGAAGTCTCTTTTAACATCAACTAGCAATAATAACCTCAATACACCAATAGTCGAAATTGCTGTCGAAATTGCTGTCGTAACTGCGCGACATGTCAGGGCTAGGAAAATCGTAAAACAAACATGAACTATCGAAAGCTTCAACATAAACCACTGCGTTACTTTGTCCCGTTTGTCGCATATCGGTTTTGAAATCGTAACCGTTAGCGCTTGATAGCGCGCGAGTGTTAACACCCGTGAAGAGGTCTCGTGGATGACAATTTGTTTTATTGTTTTCATTATGTTATTGAAACCGGGACACACTTTCCCGGTCATGTTAATCGTGTTTGTGGGATATGGTTTTATAGGCCTCGTTTACTGTATTGCGTTGAAACTACCGGTTGGAAAATTACAACCTTTCATAAGGTTTCTTGGAATTTATCGGTTGAAGTTGTGAATGTGTCAAAATAAGCTTTACAATGATAAACTTTACGGGAGCTCTAACAAGTTTCTAATTTATTTGTTCATAATTCGTCTTTATGGCTTTTCGATCGTTTACATTTGAAAAGTCATAATTGTTCCGTAATTTTTTTACTTGTAAATTACAAATTACCGTATGCCAGGATTTCCTATAGATAATAGACGGTTTTATCTAATCAACTTGTTTACCCTTATATTCAAATTTCCTCTCTTGGTTATCTGCTCTTAAGTATGAGAAATTCGTATTATCTAGGTAAATCTTAATTGTATTTGCAATCTTGATTGCAACAACGGAAATCCCACTTCAAAATATCATCAAAGTATTAGATTTTAGAGAAAAATGTAAAGGGTTTTAATGCTTTACGCTGAAATACGTCTGGAGCATTAGTGTCAGAGGCAAAATTACTTCATCAGTGAAAAAATTAGAAAAAAAAACAATATTGCATTGTTTGTTTTATTACATAATAATAGAATTTGATACTTACTAGCTTGATTACAGCGATATCTTCTTATTCTAGCACAGCTATGAACAAACATCCGGACAAAACAATGAATATGACCTGTATTGTCCAGTCGTTCAGAAGTTACACGATCTATTGAACATTAATGATAAGAATAAAGATAGACGATAAGATCTTCGATACGTCTTAAAGCCATTCTGATGCCCACAAGATAAAGGTCCGGTGCTAACCAATTTACACGTTTTCAACCATACCTTCAGAATTACCCAAAGCGATATTGAATTATGTATCTAGTCCAACAGTTATTTCTCGTCTCTCATGCTAATTATAAGTATTTAGTCGCATTCAGCTGTATCTTGCCCTATACCTCTCAGTGTTGATAATGAATGTATTTGGAACTCGAAAAATTGTACATGCTGTAATTAACCCAGAATTGTTGAGAAAAGCTTGTGACAAACGGATGTTCATTTTAGTTAGTTCAGTGTTCATTTTAAGCCGTTTAAGTAGTTTACGTTGATCCTAATTTTATTTAAGTTTTTAGGTTTACTTTTTGACTAGTTTGACGAAACTGCGTCATTGATATAGCAACAAATGCATTACAGTATTAAACTAATGAAGCATGAAGTTCGAGATGATTACATCTAGATACGGAGATTCTTCATTGGTTGTCCTAACATCGATTGTCAGTCGAATGGAGAACCTCCTCCGGTTTTGAATACAGTAAAAATTTGAAAAATTTATGATTATTGCAAGAAATAAATCAAACCGTGCGAATGAACTGATGTTTATTATTATGGATTTCACATCACGAGACTACTCAAAGAAAAAGTCATACGCAAACTTCACTTCATAAAAGTACACGTAACTGGACCCAACATCATCAATTTGTATTATGGTGATAACATCTGAAAAGATCCAACAATGTTTATGGCGTTAACCATGTCAGTAGAGAGCCCGTGTTCTAAGATATAGTCTATAGCGGTAGCGTCCTCCTATGTTAGCTTATCTGATCTAATAACCTTTAAATCCCGGTAAGGGTAATGCGGCGAACGTTCCAGAGAGGTCAATAGCAAGTGGAGGAAGGAAGTGCGTGTCCAATCGCTGATCGTGAAGCGTGATCCTACGACCCGCCTGCAGGTTGGGCTTGGTGCAAGTTACGATCGGAAGAAGGATTTGGATCAAATAGTGTTAATTGTGTAACAGATAGTCGTTTGTTCTCATTGAGAAGTTGAGAACGTATTTTTTAATGTTGCATGTCTAATGTTTGTTGGTATCAATGCGGTGACGTTTAGTTCTATCACATTATTGCTGTAAGCAGTTGGTGTAGCCAACGGTATATATTTTTTTCTGGTATATTTTAGCATTAATAAGGTGATTTTTACAGGTTGTTATACATAATTATAGGTTGATCAGAAATATAAAAAACCTCGCCATATTGCGGTAAGCTCATTGAACTAATTTATTTTACTGGCAACGTTTACTTTCTAAACGCCACTTGTAAACTGCTTGTTAGTGTGCTTGTCAGCGAGTTAAATGTCATAGGTTGTTTTATTATTTTCACAGCAGAATGTTTTCGAAAATACCGAAAACTATTTATAGTTGTGAAAGAAAAGTGGTTTTCTATGTGCTAAAATAAACTTTCCATTAAAATATCATTTATTCCTATAAAAAAAATTCCGACTTAGTTGTCATAATGACAATAACATGAGCGTTACTATAGTTACTGTGGCCTGTGCTGTTGCCATAAAAAAGAAAACTTTAGCGCCCTCATGACAGGTTTTTTATTTTCCTGGTCAAGCAATAAATCATGTTAGAATTTTTGGGATCTCATCTGGTAAAATTAATAAATAAGATCTTTGTTAGGGTCCACTTTTCCACTTCCGGTTTTCAACCAATCCCGTTACAACTTTGATATTTTAACAATTTTGTATACCCGCCATTCCCTCACACCTTATCCCACGCAAACTGCAACTAGCCGTAATATTTTACAATCCAATGAATCTAACATCGCCCCACATTGGAGCGCAGGTTAATATGTTGTTTGGGTGCAAGTCCTCATTGCATTGCCACAAATGTGCAATTGTTTGCCGACGTAGTATTTTCCGCCTTGAGGCTATTGGCCAGTGTTGTGTTGTGCGGGTTACCGCAATGGTAGTTGTGTCAGTATATCGGTTTACTATTATTGTTGTGAGGTACTCTTTGAAAACTTTAATGAGTAAACATCCGGGTAATAACTGTTCAAAGGCTCAGTAATTGAAATAATGGGTAGCCGTAAATTCTATTGCTTCACCATTTATTTCACTTGTGCTGGTTACGCAACTGTTCCCACGGAAATTTCCTGATCTGAAAATCGTTGAGGACATCAGTCGATATTTTGTTCTAATGTAGTTCTTTATGTAAGCGAGGAAGCGTTCAATATACTTTCGACAATAATGAACACAGTAGGTACATAATGAAGTAGTTTACATCCGCGTTTTCTTTTAGAAAAGTTGCGTGAACAACGTATGGCACACTTACCCAAAGTTCATTGTTAGAACGATTCTCAATATCGTTAACAATGTAACCGAAGTGTGCTAATACTGTGATAATTGTCGCCTTGTCAACAGGTAATGGGTGTGATTGGATCTACAGAATTAAAGGTCTTAATTCTGATTACCAGCCTGTTCGTGCCCATAGCTTTGTGATCTCACGCACTTTGTTTCCCTTAGCACTGATTTCGCACACAGTGCCATTGTTATGCAGATTGAAGATTGTAAGCATAAAGGCTATTAGGGGCAAAAAATCGATTAAGGATGTTAAGTGTAACATAGCAAGCTAACTTGTTGCTTTTATATAAAACTCTGTAAAGCTTTCAATGAAATAAATCACCTGATAGTAATTGATAATTTAATAAATAAGTTCAATGGATTTTAATTCAGAGTTAAGGTGCATGTTTATGTCGGCAACTAATGTCCTGCTTCGTGTTCAAACTATTTTGAATTACCTATTCATAATTGAATAATTATTCGTTTCAAAATACATTGTTGAAAGGCAATAAGGGACGTGATGACGTGGTGTACCTATTAGCTTAGGTCTAACCAGACATCTATAAAGATTTTCCAAATATTAATGTGAAATGTAATGAGTAAAATAATCAAAGGCCCTGGAAGAAGATATAGATTTGAAAGTAACATCTTTAACGCTACGAAATAGAGAGCATAGTCAAAATGTCACGTTAGGTAAGCGTTATGTATCTGTAGGTAATTAGAGTAGTTCTCAGGGATATCGACGGATGGAGCACGATTTGTTAAATGTTAATGCCGTAAGTTTTATTGTTTCCAGCGGGAAGGCACACGCCCTTTAGATATTTCACGCGCCATTTAATATTGTTAGTTGTGCGCTGCAGATTTTAATAGCGAAAGTTATGAGAACGTGATTCCAGATACTGTGATAGAGAGATCTCTGCAATTTTGAAAAGAGAACGCTCCGATGGTTTTATTTTTAAATAAACTTCCGGATACAAGCAAATCGAGCCGCAGCGTTCTTTATGGCTTTGAAATTCTCAAATTTTTACCAAAAGATTGCATTAATAAAGTTCTAGTGACATACTCTCAAACTTCCATCTAACTTCTTAAACCAGCCCTCGAGTGGTCTAAGGTTGGATACTATATCGCTAAAGTCGCACTGGTGCAGCTTGATCAAATACACAATAAGATTTTTAATTCATTGCGTTGTAATTTATATTGTTAGAATATGATGTCGAAAGACATACTATGTATAATAGCATTAGAAACATGCCGTACCTCACAATATAGGAAACAAATTATTGCGCACACAAAATATTAACAAATATGTATACCGTTACGTAGCTGTTTAAAGATTGTTTACCAAACAATATGTTCTTAAATGCAACAATAGTTTTGTACACTTCAAATTAAAATTGGGTAATAGAAACGATCGAGTGAAGTAACAGAATGTCTACGCGTCGACTATATTGTGAGATCTCAAAGCATATGCGAGGAAAGTAAATTTAAAGGGAAATTAATAAAACAAGTAAAAGGATCGCCAGAAATATACGAGCAACTGGCGATTTGCCAAGTCGCGGTCATCTACTGTGTTAGAATGCACTAGGGCACAGGATCTCAATCTTTTTACCCAATCGATGGATGCTGCCGCTAAGTTCAAAGGCAGAACGAGACATACCTAGGAGTATATTGTTCTAGGCATATAACATTTCGTAACTCCACAATCTTTGTAAGTTAGTAATATTGACATAGGTATTATTAATTATCGTTCAGGTTGAAGTCGTTGAATTCAATTTGCACCTCGTCTCATGTTCTTAATGCAATTCAAATACATTATGATGTAGTTGTTTTATTTGGTTTTGATTTATGGAAACACACGTGTTTCGCTTTTTTAATTTCCTTGGGAACTTTAAGGACCTTAAATATTTCACATCTTAATGGGACCTCATCGCCAACTTTGAGTAATATTGCACTAGTATACTGGCAAAGTGGTATTCAGCGGACGTGGCACTATGACATATAACTTGAAGATAAATGTCCTGAATAGTTTTCTAATTTTGATACTACAATGTGATAATTGCCTTTTAGTTTTGGTCTTCTCCTTGTGCTACCTTGCGTGCATCGTATTGATCCTTCGAGCCTAGATAAAATAAGTGACCAAACTAAGGATGCAAACCCTGAAACCTTTGCCTTGGTAATAAGGACTTTCCATACAGTTAATGATATAGTTATTTATGAGTGTCCATGCCAACTAATTCAAGAAGATGCCTAAGTGTAGGATTCTTGGGTGCAAGCCGTGCAATGCAAGAGCTTTAATAGGGATCTAATTTCTTTTGAATCGAAGTTCAAAAATTATCCAAAACAATGTCTCATATTGTTATCCTATAAAGTTAAAGAGTTCGACACACCTAGTCACCTAGCATAAAAGGCTTCGGCATACCATAGGAACTGTTTGTAAGGAGACGTTTTACGTAGATTTAAACGGTAATGACGGAACTCATCAACTCTAGGAGTGTGTGATATTTACTGGACAGTTACCGATTCTTAGTTTCCTTTGTCGGAAATGTGTTTTGAGAGTTCTTTCTTTATATGTACGTATCTTTTCATGTGAAATATTACGTTAACAGAGTTAAGTATTTGTGCAATGGTTTTTAAATTTTGATTGTATTTGTTCACAGGTGCCTGCAAGTGGAAAGATGAAACACACCTAATAAGGTTGGTATGAATATAGTTTTTATTAATAATTATAACTAAATGTATTTAATTTACTCAGGTAAAATTAATTAAGACCAAAAATTAAATCTGTGATACCCACTAACAAAATCGAATTGTAAAAATATTGTAAACATGATAATTTCCCACGACTGAGCAGTTCCGAAGCGATCGAATCGAAACTACGAGAATTAAAGCAATTTTACGCGCTACGGCGCCGCTTTAGCTTTAGTACCTAATGATATTACCACAGAATAAGCATTTACAGAAAAGTCATTTGTTGTACTTTTTCTTGGTACGATAATTTATAGGAAATTAAATTGATAGGTAAATTACACTTGTACATACATTAATTCAATCATTTACGTACGTTGAAAATGACTGGAGTGGTATTAAAAGTTTTGAAGAATAATTTATAAAAATTAATAGGTATAATTGATTCAGTAACATATGAAAACTTTAAAATCATGATTTATGGCACCGTACAGTTACGAATACGTCTACATGACGTTCCAATATTTCCCCGAAAACTCTAAACTTGTTTTATATATTACGCAGCATTAGGCTAGCTTAGTGTCGGAGACTAAGTGCTTTTTCTATGAGTTAAGGCATTAATATCATGAAAGGTAACGTAACACATATTAGCTTGGTTACACCTGTGCAAATCGCTCAAGGTTGCACGCGGTTAATTGCACTATTTTGTTGCATAATTGCGCTTTGAGTGTGAACAAGTAAGTCTTTGACTCATTTATTACCTTTGAAAAGATTTATCAGAACGATACGCAGAACTAATTGCTAAATCTGCTTTCATTTCAAAGGGTAATTTCAATAGAGGCTTGATTGCTGATTAGGAATCAGGTAACCGTGATTGAATAGAAAGAAAGGGATATTTTTATTAGCCAATACTTACAGCTTTTATAACGTCTATTGTTGCAGTCACGGGACTAAGTTATATTGTTGTTTATAACAAGTAAGGAACTGAACTAGTTTAAAGAAAAGAAGTAATTAGTAGTCATGAAACAAAGTAACAAGAGTAAGAGATAGCGAAAAGTTTACAATTAGATATATTTTAGAGAGCAACAATAATCAACATAATAACTAATTACTCATGTAATTAGATACTAAAGGCGACCAATGAACAAGTATATCATAATTTAGTCACCACGAGGACAATACCGATGGCCTTGTAGGTTGCTGAGAGAGTTCAGTGAACCCTCTCGTTCCAAATTAAGACTTAAGAATTCCGAACGCTTTGAGTAAAGATGAATTTAGTTCAGACCAATATATTATTTCTAATTCGATTCACCAGTCTGTAATTTAATAAGCAGATTGTTTGCATTTTTTCAAGTACAAGTGGAAACATTGCGATATTAGCTTGACTCAATTTTATCTCTATCATCGTTAATTATTATAATTTAGTTATGTATTACTATCCGTATTGACTTTAGGTTATTAAGTACTTGATTTTTTTCAGTTTCTAGTTACATTATTAAAGTCGAAAAAGTGAAAATACCGTTAGTTATCTCAAAATCTTAAGATTACTTGGGGAGCCATAAATTCCTATAAATTTTGAAATGGAATCTGATCTTATGTTACACTTTGTCTACTCTTACCATGATCAAATATTTTGAGAGAGTGTAGAGTGTCTTAGATATCCCTTTACTAAAAGTCAAGTAGTCAGCTAAGCTCCAATTGAGTTAAACACAAAGGGCTCTTACCGGTTGTCCAAACGGAGCAATAATGAATATGAATGGCCGCTCCTGGCTGTAGGTGTCCGATTATGATGTAATAGAACAAGATCCGGCGGCAGATTGTGGATCATGTCACAGCAAAGATTAGTGTACAGTGCGGTTACTATTACTTTAACAATATGTACTTGGATTGTATCAGACACTTTTGTGTTTTAACTGTCGACATGTAATGGCAAAGGAGACGGTTGGTGGTGTGCTACTTCATGGAAGCACACATTCTACAAAACCAGTTCAAAAATTCACTCACTGTATAGAACTGAGTACATTTATTATTTGATCGGTAACCAAAGAAAGAAAATCACATTCTATTTTCAATTAGCTTAGCGCTTTATATAATCACATCTTTTAACACAATCTACAATAACGATTGGACTACGATAGGTTTAGTTACTTGTAAACTGCAAAGATTTAGCTCTTCACTCTGTTGTATTTTATCTCCAATTTAATTAGAAACCAATAAGAATGTTGTAAAATGCACTTTCTCCAGACGTGGAAAGCTAATGACAAGTAATGTCTTTTAAACGCGTTGACAAACACCGTGAAAGATTTGCATTTGGAGAGTCCACTCTGAGAGTGACAATACAAAAGTAAACGTTGTTTACGTTAGCTTACATTCTATGTTGTGATTTCTTAAAAAATGTGCATATAAATAAACGTGTACTAAAATATAACAAATACAATACATTAATTGTTACATTGTCGACAAGAAATAAAGTGGAATAGGCACTGAATATCATTTAAGGACCAGGCTATCTGGACTATTTACACTAATAAATAGACACTGTTTACTTAATATCCAAATTAATAACGTAATTCAAATTGTCTAATTGATATTTAATTAATCATTGACATATTGACAAAAAATCATTCCAGACAAATCTTTTCATCTACTTTAACAATATTGAGATGTTTGTCTATGACTATGATAGGCATACAGCAAGTTGTGACACTCATATGCGTGGGCGCGTCGCATGTCGCATCGAATGCAGCTAACTGTTCAAGCGGCGATTCTCTTGTTGTTGAGCCCGTTGTGTCATTGTTGTTTACTTCATCGCTACCTCGTGAAGTTTGTCGTGTTACTTTAATGTTTGATTTAATAGATTGCTGTTTTCAAAATCCGATACGAAGTTTTCGTAAATACAAAATGTACCTTCTGCTCATATGCATGTCGTGTGCATGTCATATGCATGTCTGTAGGCAACTGAGGAAGCGTTTCAGTTTCATCTTTAATTGAAGCCTGAACAATCATGTTGCTTCAGAAGTATTAGTGTAGAGGTCGCCGACAAAGTAAAGCCTCAGAAGTTACTTATGCTTTCCAAAGACCTCCCAGATACGTTTACTTCCTATAAATATAAAGCTGACCAACTGCTTAATCTATCTAAAACGCTTTAAATATTTATAAACCTATCCACCTTATCCTGAAGACATGCGCTTGCTCATGATTAAGCTGTGGCTTATAAGATTTATAGATGTAATTTGTAAGTGTTATTCTCCATACGTTCTCTCTACGTTTGAGATATCCAGATGTTTATCAATGAATAACATACGATTAAAGCTAATTTAAGGAAAGAACCTATCAAACCAAAGAAACAAAATACATAAATAAGTAAAGACCAATGAATGACTGTACTTCTTGTGTTGGATTGAATTTGTATAAATAAAGACTACAGACGGAGAACAACGGCACAAGGTTCCATTGAAATTTATTACGGCCACCTTGACTGTACGAACAATACTAACGGTCTTAGAGATTAAACAAATGAATGTAGAACCGGTGACCATAAAAGAAATTACGGATTGTGCTTTGCCGTCATTATTCCATGAAACTTTATATGCTTGTGGTTATTTGGTGTGTTTAGAACAATTAACGCATTTTATTATATCTGAGTCACCTTGGTTAATTATTTCAATTCACGTTTATTTCGTTCCATATTTTAATTTCATGTAAATAACAGTGAATGCAAACATCGAGTTAATGTTTTACTTGACCTAAATTACAAGTGCAATGCACATTAATACTCTTTTTAATCTCGCTGGTTATCCAGATTGTCTTCAGTGCACACTTTGAAACTTAATAAACGTCACTAGTAACAAGCTGAGTGTTATTTTATCGTCAAAGAATCATGAGAATCTTTGATATTTTCTGTGTTTTAAATGTGCCTTGTTGTTTTTCAGGAAAAACACACACGTATTCAATGCTCAACAACATAATATCTGTAACATAATAAATAGTTGTTTATTATCATTATTCCTAGAACAAACTAGTCAAACCAAAGCTGTAATGCCTTAAAAAAATGCGGTGTCTACGGTCTTGGAAAATCTAATTTGATCACTTGATTTGAAAACCTAATACGGAAACGGCACGTTTGTGGCTAGATTAAACGTAACGGGATGAAACATCTGTTTGGTTTGATTTTCTTACCGCCCTAACCAAAGATTACTTTGGGTTACGTTTTAAGATTCCGTGTGGTGTAGGGTCCAATTGTGGTTTTATTAGCAAAATACAGATGAGAGAGATTGTTCAAATAGTGATCAAGATAACGTACTCAGTAATAATATAAATGTACTTCATATAGCTGAATCTTCCTACGTTAAAGTTTGTGATCGATAAGTCAATAACATTATTAAATTCCTTATTGTTAGGGACATAAAGTAATTTCGTGAGAATTCCAACTAATCTTGATCTTTCACGGGTAAATTTCTGACTCAAATAAGCGAATAATGCTATCATAGCCAGTATGCATACTATGAGTGTTCGTGCATGTATGGTATCCACGGTCCAGTGCGAAAATCGACGATGCATTTGATGTTCGTTCGAGCGCGTAATGTAATGCTCATGTTTCTTGTTACACCTAGTAGCAAAGCGATAGATAGATGTTAATATTGAGAATTGTAGTGGCGCCATTGAAAAAAACTGGGTTAAAATCAATTAATGTTTTATTTGGCTGTTGATATTAACCATTGTACATATAAATTATACTTTATAAGACTATGTATTATTTTGTAATTTCGCCACAAAAACTGAATTAACACAATAACCATATTTGGAGTCTTAAGTACAACTATTGAATCTTGGTATCCAAAGCATGTTTTTGTCGTAGATACGCCCTGACGTAACATGTTAAGCCATCTACAAAAGATCCGATAGATATGATCGGTAGAGATAAATTTGCAGGTATTCTTAAGTAGCTAATTAACGAATGATTTTTGGAAAGCATTTTATATTATCTTCCGCATCCTGAAATATTTAGGTGAAATAAAATGGTTAGATAACTGATGGACATAGTGATAGCAAAAAAGAAATTTCGCAAATGAATAGTATTCCACGACAGCTTGACGTATCAGATTGAACTAACTAGTAATCCGCTATTTCATGGGAAACTGTAAATATTTCTATTATAATAGGTGAAGTCCCAATTTGATAAAAGTCAGACAATTTAGAATTTCTGTTTGATGTGAAAGTTAATACCTAGATTAATTTTGCAGAGGTCAATATTTACGAATACCTTGATTCCCAAAAGTCATCATCAATTATGTTTCTGTTACGCAAAAATTTATCGATGCGATTGAATAACTTGTTCTATTGTACTGACTAAGAAATATGCTTTATCAAGATTGGTCAAAAATATCGCCGTTTTCTGAGTTTAAGGATCATTTTTATGAAAAGGTTTGTACTTAATAAACGAGTTTTGTTTAGTAGTTTTTTGTATATTTATGTTTATACGTTAAAGTTTCACTATTCACTTAAGGGAATTAAATTTAAATCGTTTCACAGATCGCGATGGACACAAAAAACAAGTGTATGTTTCTGTCAGACACCCGTAACAATAAATCTTCCAAACGTATTCCAACTCATGCCATTTCCATGCGATTAAAGTGGCCGGACAAAATATGTAGGCCTTCGGGCTGGGAAAACTAGCCTATTGTCCATTTACAGTTATGTTCACTTTCAATAGAATATCAGTAGATGTCGTCAAATCGAAATAAATTAATACTAAGTTAGAGGCAAAACTGATATGGATCATATTTCGCAAGAGAAAGTCATAAGAAACAAAAGAGTTACATATTAATTCCAGAATAAATTTGCAGGAATTATCCTGTAGATATGGTTATTATTATATGAACCAAAAATAAGACTTGCATTAGTTGTTACCAGGAAATGCTGTAATACGAGTATGCGCAAAAAAACGTAACGGGTTGCCAGTCGAGAAGATAAAAAAGATTCCAGTGGGATTTTTAAGGCTTAAACAATTTTTAAAACTTTACTATTGATTCAGGGGGGCTTATTAATAGTGGCAAGTAGTAAATGACGAGGAGAAGAAATTAACTACCATAATTATTGGCTACTAGTGGGGGATGGTGTAACCTTAAAATTACGAGAATCACGAGATATTTACGAGTTATTACCAAATATCACACAAGTGTACAAAGCTAGATTAATTTAAATGTTTACCATTGCGAAATATTTACACGCGGTCTATGTAAATATTCTCGGAAGTTAAGTTTGATAACGAGGCATCGGATTGTTAGAGGAACACAAATATGTATATGTAAACGGACTTTTAAGTATGTTAATTATAATGACACGGAAAGAATATGTGGCCATGGACTGGAACTTACCATCCACTTCTTATCTTCATTAGTGATAAATATATCCTGAGAGAATGGAGTTCTTTGGCGGTACCAAAAATTAATTCTTCAAAATGTAGAAATTTTAAAGCGCTCTCGCGGCTGGTTCTCCTATTTAATAGGTGACTAAACTGATGTCCATATTTATCTTACAATCAAGTTACCATATTAGTTCGCAGCCCATTTGCAGTATCGAGCGTTCAAACGGACATTGAAATGAAATTGAAGTTATCCGCTCCAAAAATAAATATTTGTAGAGAATTTTGGTTTCGTAATAGTAGGTTTATGTAATCTGTATCTAAAGGTCTCAGTTCAAATAAGCATTCTGTTCGATGGTAAAGATATAAATCAACCCTGAACTATGAAATCTATTATTGAAATAAATTACTACAAGGAACTTCGTGATATTGCTTACCTGCATATATTCGTTTTCCACGTTTTTGACATGGGAGCTGTTGTTTTTAAATATTCTAGCATCTACTCGAGTGTTTATCATGCTCCCTTGAACAGATGTGGTCTCGTTCGTGTAAAAGTAGTCTTACTCAGGAAGTAAAAATGTTTCGTGTTTTCTTTATTTTTCTAAAGGTTTGATGAAAATGCTGACGGGTACTCTAATGCCACGAATTATGAATGGTCACCATCACTTAGGAAAATATGCAAGACTAAAGACGTAGTCAGTGCTTCGCTGATTTTTCCTATAACCTGCTTTTTAAGACTAACTTGACTGATGAGCAGAGCCTGAAAATTTACATAAATGCGGAACTACAAGAACTGATTGAACATAACAGGAAGTATTTAAATGCGGATAGACTATTTTGATTGGTGAGATAAAGCTGTCGATGGAAGTCAAAGTTGGTGCATAAATAATCGAATTCACTTTCGCACCACCCACACTCATTGTGTACCGAGACTTATTAGTCCTGAACCATTGCTTTTGCCATTTGTTTCGCGAACACTTTCACGTTTATACGATATGACTTCTAAATGACCAGCTGAATGACATGAGAAAGCCTGATTATGAGAATTTATTAGATAGGCCTGGTTACGGAGTCATGTATACGGAAACAGTCTATTGTTAGCAACATTTCAATGAATGTGACTCAATTACTTGATATGAACTTTGAATGAACGTGGTAACAAAGCGTGTTGCTCTCTTATTGCTAGACACTTCATTTCTTGATTAACGACACGATAGCATTAGTAAAAGAAATGTTGATAGACAATGCTGTTTACACTCTATCTTTCATAAAATAAAACATGTTACAGTATACGTGCATCATGGAAATTATGGATTATGGTCAGTCAGTTTGACGGCTATAATGCGTCCTGCATTAAATGGAGCCTTCTGTATTATTCTAAAATGTAATTACCATCCCTAGTTTTCTTGTAGCACATGTAAATTATGTTGTTCATCTAGTGTGGGTGGACTTTAGATTCTGTTGTTTGTGATTCAGAGCGAAACAGCATAGCTTGCTGACTTAATTATGTAATTGGCTCTCTTTGCAACGTTAAACGAGGTAAACCAATATCACTGAATAGGTTTAAGAATATTTTTATGACAGATTCTCATTTGCACGTTAATAAATGACACTTTAATAATGTCAGAATCTTTAGTTAAACACTAACGTCTTCACTGATCCGCAGCGGATTAGCGAAGTGATAGGTGTAATGAATTTAAGAATTACTTAGTCATTCGTGTCCTGTGGACCGTGTGTATACTATCTTAGATCAAATGCCTCTGGGCTACGTCGCCATTTATCATCTGATGCGCTCGTTCTGAATAAGTAGAAAAATAAACGCAAGACCAAAGAGAAAAAAGGTGGCGTGAGAAATTTATCATCTTAAGAACAAGACCCTAAAGCAAAAACTGGAAATTCGCGAAAGTGATCAACCAGTGAATCACGACTTACGACGTGTGCCTTTCCCGCTAAACGCGATAGCTCTGATATGATGGATATCTGGAACGTTTAATTTGCCATTATATTATTCTCATCTGTTTTCTAACAATGCGAAAGCTCCAGCAAAGGCACGATTTGTGTGCTTTTGATAATGGCGCAGTGAGATGGCACTGATAGTTAGGATACTATTGCTCCGCAATGTAATTGTAACAAATTGTTCGCTTTTACTTTACATAGATGTATTGTTTTCACCTTTAGTTTTGTGAGCTCATTAAATAACAAAACAGTTTGCATAGGGCATGATTGTATGACTAATATAAGTTCAAGTTTTTTCCATAGACCTTACATGGACATGGAAGTATATCAATCATCTGCTAGAGATCAATGATTGGGTTCAAATTCAAAATATCAAATTTAATATACATAGACATTTATTCTTCGATAAGATTTGACATATCACGAAAATATTACAAAATGTTTCAATATTATACAGAAAGATATAGTCATAAATTCAATAGTTAATCCTTTAAGAGTGCATTTGTCATTGTAAGCTGCCACATAAAATAGAAACAACATGATATATTACTAAGCTACAGTAGCTGGTTGGCTGTTGACAAACTTTCATTCAGGAAACGATCATCTAATCCGTTTGCGTCCGGTGTCCCTTGCTACCTTTATGATGAATGGCGTTGTCACATCTTTTTCGAAGTTGAAATAATAGCACTTAAATTGTGTTATAAAGAACTTGTGCACTATTTACATTTGATCATTGTATATAACCTTATGTTGTACATTATGGTGTGGTTTTGGTTCCCTCTATTTTTGTAGCGTTTAAAGGTATAAGCTGGTTCCCTACAAAAAATATGTATGTAGTGATCCTATTAAGGTTCCCGTTTTTTATATTGGATGCAAGGATCATTAAAATTGTCTACATGCCATCTTTGCAAGGAATATATGGAATTATCAGCAGGTGTTTAGAATGCGATATTTAAACACCACCTGCGGCTCAAACATGTGTCGTTCAAATGCCAAAAGAGTCAACCCAATTGTTTGCGTCATTAACATTGTTAATTCTAGGGCGACATTCGTTAAAAGGTTATTTGTTGTTTTTACAATGTTTATGTCCTGTTAAAATTCTTTTCGAAAATATTACAAATATTATTTTCGAATGGTGTTATAATTATTTCCATAATGTTCACTAAATATACAAAAATGAAAAATGACGTACCAAAATTCCTAAGCTCAGTTAACCATCTATTAAAGAACCGATAAATGAGCAACGAAGATTTCTTCGATTGGTCAATTATGTTGTTAAGATCCTTTGTAGGATATGCAGTATGAAACGAGTCAATGTAGCGATGGAGGTAGAACCGATAGAATACCTTAGATATGGTACATACAAGATAATTGGTCCTCGCTAACTGCACCTTTCTTCGCTTCGGGAAATCACAAATATTTTTTAAATTTCATTACTTACCTCAGGTTTATATCTTATAAGTTTTGTTCTAAACTGGGCTATTGTTAATTCAGTTCTGTTGTGAGAATTATGAGTAAGTTTGCACTGGATAGAGTCCTATGCAAAATTCCATTGATGATAATCGGAAATACTTGTTGCTGGTGATACTAACATTATAAACTCAGTCCATCTTTAAATTCGATTGTTTTTTGTTTATTCTATGGTTTGGTAATTATTTAAAAAATATATTATGTAAATTTAAATGTATTCGACATGAGAAATCAGTAGCTCGTAGCATTCTACGAGAAGATTATTTGCTTCGACGTTGGTACTTCTTGTATTACAATAAACCTACTCCATTATAAAATGTAAAAACTTTGACTACCTGTAGCAATTATCAAGATCCACTCTATTCTCTGTATTATATAAATCGTTTGTCAGTGTAATCTAACTAGTTCGAATATCATAGTTATATATCTACCAACTTTTTCTTGGAATTCCTGCTATCATCTAATTACGTGCTTCATGTTATTGATTTCTTATTACATCGTAATGTTCTTCTATACAAGCGATTGTTTGTTGCTGTTATCTTGAAAGTTCGAAGATCAGCATCGTAGTTTTGCAAACTTTTTCCTTTTGGTACATATTTTGCAATTCGCTCACAGAATGCGCTTCATGTTATGCCTTTCATAATAGATACAAGATAACAGAATCAATGAACACTTTGATTCGTATATCGCCATTCGCCACACCTACTTCTACTGTAATTGTTTATTTTGAAACTTTAGGCTTTGGAATTCAAACCTGGCAACTCTTGTTATTTTATTAAGATTGCTTACATGTCGTTTGTGAATGTGCTGGCCTTACCTAATTTGTATTACAGTAACAAATTAAATTTCAGAGTACAATCCCTAGGGTGTCCAAAGTTGTATTACTATTTGCGGCTATCGAATATGAACATGATAGGAACTCAAACGCAAATTATTTATTTCATGTAAGTAGTTATGAATTCACCAATTAACGTCAAATATTTTTCATCAGCCAGTTGAATTTTTGCATTTTATGTTTATTTTTTATAGAAAAACCGTCGAAAGAACCATTTGGCACATCTTTTTAAAAACGATACTAAGATGTGATATATTTAAAAAATGTTGATGTCACTAATGCAGCAAGTATTCAGTATTCTTTAGAAATAGAAAGAAAAGTCAAAACCGTACCCAAATGTACTGTGTCCGTTAAGAGTAGAATTTTCAGGAAACGTTTCACCATGCAATTAGTTATGGCCAGAGTTCAGAAGAATGTTATGGAAGAAACTGAAACCTATTACCTAGTACATTATTTAGTGACAACTCGCGGTTGATAAGTTATTGTATGTAGGTGTCTGTAATATGCAGCCACCACTGTACACGTTGTTCCTTTTGCTTGTTAGTTAGTGTCATTACATAAAAAACTTGACTTCTTAGTAATAACCGGTTCCAATGAATGTCCGCCAAGATTAAATTACTGATATGTTGTGATTTCGATGTCCCTATGAACACACTTTCTTCTTCTAATACAACGGTATAGCAAATAGCAAAGCATCAGAAAAAAAGTTTATGTGTCGTATACGCTATTGTCATCGTAATTTGTGATTGATGTTTCTAGCAATGTTCGATTTTACTTTGGACGATTATAGCACCTAACAAAGTAAATAAAGTGTCTTATTTCTTCTCAGATAGTTCAAAACTGTAATTATGTCATAAATGAAAATCATGACAAGCAAATCATTTGAAGGTCAGCGTGTTTTTATCAATTAAATCTACTTTGCTATTCGTATTAGATATGTTATCACCGATTAAGATTGATATAATTTGACATAGTAAAAATAAAATTATTCATAAATAAATAAAAAAATATTCATTGACTATTTCATCACACTTAGAAATCTGCCCATTAGCTGAGAGTTTATTCAGTTGTTTATTGAAGTGAAAACTTCTTTAGGCGCGTTGAGCGTTTTGGTAGAGGGTAAAATCCTCGGTACGCGTCACCGAC
>DWJQ01000114.1:0-18575 GCA_018248915.1 Hesperia meskei straton | reverse complement strand
CCCCCTCACAGCTTCACCTGCGTGGAATTTTTGTTTTCGATGCTCAATCTAATGAGATCGATTATGCCTTGCACCTCTCACACTGTGAAAGAGGAGCGGTGCTCAACACAAGGTCACAAAGACAGTTATGGGGTGCGAGTGACAAGAGTTTATCAAGTATAGCGAAGGTTCTGTCTCGTATCCTTTATGTGTTAAACTTTGCAACTTTGCACCGACGAGTTATGGAATTAGGTACCAAAGAAAATTCTCACCGAAGACACTTTATGGAGAGTTTTTAGATTCAAGAATCAGAAATATCTTTGCAACAGTTTCGGGGAGGAAATGGGAATGGGGAGAGGAAGGAACGCACCGGAAATCCATTAACATTATTTCACATCTGCGGAATGCGCGTTACGTTACGTTACGGCCGCGTGCGGCTTTACGGCAGGTAATATCGTATTATGACGAGACTTCGGCTCGCTACTTGGCTTTTATGTAAAACCAAGTTTGATGTGCCAAGTTGAAGGCCCCGTCGATTATATTGGGATATGTGGCGACCTTGTCGTTGTATGAGGAACGTTTAAATGCTTTTGTTACACCTTTCGGATTGACTTACTTTAATTTTCGGACAGGGTTTTAATTTCCTATTGCGAATGAAAATAATTTACATGGAAGTAATAATCAAGATTTTTCATTAGCATTGTTCGTTTTATTCACGCTCACAGATTTATGTTGATGGTATCATTTTGGACATTTATTACTGACGTTACGGTTTATATTATGAAGCATTTTTCTGCATCTTACATTATTATGTGAAGCACTCGTAATTTTGCTATTTATTCTGTAGCCTAGACGTTCACATTACGTATTCTTTTGATATATTCTTTGTTCTGAACATCACGGGTGTTTGCACGAATTTTTCTAAACGTAAGAGCGATTCATTGCGGTTTAAAATGCATTTTACTTGTTATTATTTAATTAACGCGGCTCATGACCGACGTAATACCGACGATGTAACCGCCTAACATAATATACAGTTATTAAAATACCTTTTAAAATGACGACACCCACCATACCAAACCTGAATTAATTAACCCTCGCCTACTCAACAAATTATTTGAAACCCAAAGCTCCTAAAATAGAGCTTCCGGTGAATATAATTTGCTATAATTAATTTAATCTAAGTATTCCTCAAAAAGATTCAGTGTGTATTAAACATAATATCTTCTTTATTTATGCTTTCATTAGTTGGAAGAAATCACATTTCTTCAGTTGTTTGGTATATTGTCTAGAAATGGAAAGTTGTTTTTACCCATTGAGGCTATTGATATTTCCGTTGAACTTATTGGTTGATGTAGCTGAAATTTTCTCCGTTCTTAGTGTAGATATTAGTGGCCCAGAAGGCACTAAAGCCCGCTCGCCCGTACACCCGGAGTAGAGCGGAGTAACCCCAACTCGGTCTCAGCACAAAAGCGAAAGTTCCTGAGGAGAGGGCGTGGGTGAAGGTAATTAATTCCTTTACAAAGCGGGCCGCGGACGCCCGCATTGTGCTCTTGTCGTCTGCGCCGAGCGTGTTGATTTAGGGAACCTAGGCATAATTACACTAATTGTAACAATTGATGAAGAGACGGCCACTAGATTAAACAGATAGAAATACATCAACATAAGATAATTGAATCGTTGTTGTTGTTGTAAGTTTTGAACTATTGTGTTATATTTGTCTATGTATGAATATCTCAGGAAGAAATTCTTCGGTAGGTACTACGGGGGACTCCTCTACATACAAGTTAACTGCGATTACAATTTAAACATACTAAATATAAAAAGGTCAACTACTTATTACGAAATTAAGTATAAAATTCGTTTATAATATATTCGTTAATGTCTGCGAAGAAAGGATTTTATAATATCCGAGCCCTACAGGGGTTAAATAGTGTTTGTTTGCAATTTTGTTTATTTTTAAGCAAACACTTTGTAAATTGGTCTTTAGAATGTTCAGAAACAACGAAACGCCTGTTTCAGCGCTTTTGGTAAATTAACTTTTGAAGGGGCACAATAACGATTTAGAGGTTGTTTGAAAATCAGTTAAAAGTAGGTACTTCCACGCGGTCTCAGCGAAGCGAAACTAAATATTTTATATTTTTCTCACTGAAGTCAAGGAGCGTATACGCAGTTTATGTACATATTTTGTACTTATGCTTGTTCCCTTTCCACTGTTTCGTTTTTATTACGGCAGTGTACTCCGCACACACAATTTATTGCGTAAACTGTGCTCGTTGTACCTGACAGCACGTCGCGACCCGTACCGATGTTTATTTACTGTCGCCGATAAAAAGCGATATATGATTTCCAAACTTGGTTAAACTCCAAGACCGTTTAAACATTAACCATATCGCATCGCCTACATTCGGGAAATTTATGCCGTAATAACAATATCCCTAATAATGGCGGCCTATCTGTGTGAGTTCGTGCGTCTCCGACAATTTATGCAGCGTATCTACGCCCCGATCGCTCAGAGGTGCCCCGGATTCTTGCTGCGAAGCAACTTGCTGTAAGCATTTTGCATGGCTTTTAGAAGAAGATATTTGGTCAGTTGGGTGAACTGTCAGTTATGTGACAATGGAGTAGGAATGTAATCGACTTTTCCCACCTATTGAGGTGTGAAAAGTGAGAGGACACTGTCCAGGCACCAAAGAAACAAAAAAAACGGGTTTCCAAGGGCAGCCACAGTTGTTGCTTAACATAATATTAGATAAACCTTGCAATCTAGACTTGCCAAATTAAATCCAAATCAACAGTAAAATCTTTATAAATATTTTCAATTGAATTTTCTCATTTGAACTAGAATATTTGGAGTCTGATGTCGAGCAATTGTTTAATTCACGATCCAATGTATTGTACTGAATGGATCGTGTGTTGATGGGATTGTTTCAGTGGCTGTGGCATTTAATTAAAGTGTCGGATCGGGGAGCGGCGGCCATTACGGCCGATAATATTTCCACTTTTATTGCCCTCAATGGATACTGCTTCGGGTGCGTAAGCACTCTGAATTCAATTGATGGCGAAAAGTAGGAAAAACCAGAAGATTATGCCCGGTTTAAGAGATTGGTTTAAGAAGTGATTACGAGTTGGACTTAGAGAGGATCGTCATCTTTCACCGTAGCCACTTAGCTTGGTGGAGCTATCGGGTGCCGACAGCTAATAGGTAGGTATAGGTGTAGTGTAGTAAATTTGTACACAATACAGTAAGGACCTGCTCACATTGCATCAATTCAACTCTACTCAAAATTTTCCACGAAATTGAAGTGGCCGTAGATATAGAAAAGTTTTATTCGTAAGCAAATGTTAAAGCTATGCTTACAAAGATTTTCTTGGCGGTTGTGCTTTCATTGCCTTAGACTTAGAAGTTGCGTTGATGTAATATGCGGAAACCTAAATGCATATTGTTTGTTCTCGGCACTACTATTATAGCATAACACAAAATATTATTATATATTATAATTTATTGCTGGCAAGTCGGGGCCGCTGTAGTTCAGTATGCTTTACTGTTGAGAAATTGGTTAATCACCACCTAATTTTACCTATAAAATTTGAATACTTTTATTTTACATTGCGATATTACTTCAAATGACCCTATGTAGGCCCTCCAAATTGCCCTCTACACGCCGTATTTGAATTTGTTGTACAAGTTGTTATACTTTTATCGGAGGACGCCGCAGTTAGACATAAATAATTCAAACGCAAAAGTGACTTCCCGGAACAAGTGATTGAGGAAAGGTATTTTCTATTTCTTCTCTTTTATTTCATTTAGTTCTTTGAAAACTTTGAAAAATGTTCACGTTCAGTAACCTGCCTTGAGCACCTACGTGCGACATTAAAATTCGTGAAAAGTTTATGCATTTCCTAATTGTTTTTAAATGGAGATAATATGCATCGCCCATCAGAATATTGTGCACGCAATGTATTTTTATTCGTCGTATCAGTGCCAGCGGTGGGTAGATTCAGTATGAAAAAGATAGGCAAGTAATCAATTTCTGGTTCCAATAGTCTCTAACGTTTACCGTTGTGACAGCGTTTAATTTGTATAAAATTAGAGACGTACTATTTGTAAGTGTTGTAAATTCGTCTCAGTATCTCGATGCGTGTACTTATTATGTGGTGTATTATTTTTTAGAAATTCGCCGTTACTTATAAGACAAAAGGTTTTTGTGAAGGGCTTTGATTGGACGTATATCAATGTTCAATAGCAAAACAAATCGAAGACAAGGCGAAAGTATTGCGATGTAGTGTGTCCGCGCCTTAACGCTAAACAAAAGTTATACGGAGTCGCAGTTGAGGCGGAGTTATGTCGAGCCGGAATTCAGTATGAATGCGAATCAGTTATAAAATACAAGTTGCTCAAACAGAATTAGGAATTTCTCACTTGGGAAAAGTTTGTGACGGAATCCTCTTCAGTATAATAATCCGGCAAGAAGCAAGTCAGTTGGCGGTATGAAATTCGATAAAATTCTTTATTTCTGCGTTCGTTTAGTAGATAACTAAGTACATTATTATGCTTTTTGTTTTTTAGTAATTTTTGATAGTCCGCTCTGTTGAACAGCAAATGAGTAGAGGTTGTTGTAAATAGAAAATCTCTACTATAGGTACTTTAAAGCATGATGTAGGATACTTTTACCAATGTCTCCATTTCTAGAATCAGGTGTCAAATGATTTTTAAGTGTTGCAGTGCCGGAATGGGAGTGCCCTTGTCTGTCTACGCGTTTTACTTGCTCAACTCTTGTTGAGTTTAATGGCGAAGGCTTCTATTGTTGAGTTTACCCTCGGCTAGTCAGTTGGTAATAATTTTAGAAATATTGTTTGAATAGACATCAAGTTTTAGGAATTCTCGGAACCTCTGTAGGATTTATACTTGGATACTGTTGTGAAATAGAATATGCAGCGCATTGCAGCGGAGTACAATTTCGATGTCTATGCCAGTCGGACCAACTAAGATATTTTATTAATTGAACATTTGATAGCTGTACGTAGACAATATAAAACTCATCTAACTTAATAATGGAGACAACGACGATTTCTTTCTCAATACTACATATGTATGTCTGAATTTAAATAATCAAAGATTATTTCAGTTTGTCTAAAACGGTAAAATAATAATGCACAAGTAGGTATTTAACTTTTTTTTTGTAAGAAAATATTGAAAAAAAAAGTATTTTTATTTGTGTCTTCTCTGAATATACTCTGACATGAATTACCATTATATCTGGTGCCGTAGCTTTGTGCATTATGAAGCACACCACGACTAGAGAAAATTGACTTAAAATCGAGATGGAAGACTCAACATGGAGGACCTGTGAGTAATATTTGACGACACAAAATATCGAGGGAAGTAAAATGTATGTGAACACGCAGAACGTCTAGTGCGAGCTAAAATATAAGGAAGATTTTTCAACGAATAAGAATATTTTTCCGGGGATCTCAGGGTAAAATATCGTGATTGAATTTTTATCTACACCTTGTGTGTTTATCGACTACTAATCCAAAAACGTTTATAACTACAAGAATAAGACATGATAATTGCATAATCTGTTCGATGACTAACAATATTGCACATGAAAGTATGAACTACTAAGGTCAAAAAGTGCATTAAAATGCAAATACGCCTTGTCGGATTCAAATATTTCTAGTCTTTGAATTTTTTGGAATGACATCATCGAATGAAATGTTAATTTTGAATTAATTTTTGTTCACCTTACGTAGGTAAGTGAATTAGTTGACACGAATTCTGTGAAACTAAGATTTTGAAAGGAAACTCAATGCTGGTGACTGGGTAGGGTCAAATACTAAAGAGCCCTAGAGGTGACTAGCTGTCAACTAGTATGAGATAGTTTAGCCAAGACCTCTGCGCGTCACGTTACAAAGTTCCAAGTTACTCCAATTGAGGACGATACTCGATCCAGCCGCGATAATTGAACCGTGCGCCGAGCCGCGCCGTCGCTAATAACATTACATTTATTACCTGCGAGACTCACTTCATTATATGAAATTCTTCACGAAGGGATCCTATATCACGCGGTGGCGCCCCGCCAGGTGATGAATGAAACACCATAATAACTTGCCAGGGCGCGCGCGCTGATGGGCCCAATTCATCCCGCGCACCTTCGCAATAACATGGGATCCGTCATACGTCGCTCGGGCTTCATTACCTCTTATTCTATGTTAATCTTCCTTCCTTTTTATACTGATATTTCAACCCATTTACTACGATCTCGATTTTGATCTCGTTACCTTTTCGATCAGTGTAGTTATATACTATTTCGATATTTGATCGTTAAAGTTAAAACAGTAAATAAGGAAAAGTTTTTGAAATATAGACTAGTCTAGTATAGGAATCAACACAAATTAGCTATCGCAGGAAACAAATACCTACAGCCCAGATTTTTTTTATCTCACAAATAAAGAAATGTTAAATGTCCTTTTGCCATAATAAAAAGCTCAAAACCTTGGTCTACTACTTTGGCCAAGGCCCGGTTGGCTAACTTTATCCATATGAGAGCCTCTTGGGAATCCGAGAGGTGAATGAAGGTGCGTAGTGCGTACCTACCTAAGTAATATGTTTTTCTATGACAAATGAATTCCACGAAGCAGAGTATCTGTTCGAACAATAACATAATCTCGGAATTGGGATATTCCCTTTTGTTCTACAAACAAAGGCATTCGATACTGAAGCCCTCAGAGAACCCTTCAATAGGCACCAGTTTACGGGGAAATTACTGCGAGCGAGCTGGAGGCATCGAATATGTCAATGCAGCCTGTTCGAGGGTCTAGTCATATTTCATATGATCGAATGATTTATGTTTATGAAGCTTCTTCTTTATGGTTATTGTAATGAGATAATAGTCCACACCCCAGTGAGTGCGTGTTTTGCCAACTGTTCTAAAGTAGATCGATGGAGGTGTCAGTATTGAGTCCAGGCATCGAAAACTGCTTTATAAAAATATATAACCAAAACTGACGGCTCAAAAAGTTTTCCTAAAAACAGAAGTGCTGAAGAAACTTTGCCAAAAGCAATCATTCATCTACGGTCCCACGCTGGATATATTGTGGTGCAAAAAATAATGGTACAACATACCTACCCGAGAGTTGGTTAACACCCAATAGCACTTAGCCAATGCTAAAACTAAACATAGTTTCCCGGTTACAAAGGAGACTAAAATTGAGAAGCAGGATGATAACGAGAAATGTACGTCTCAGAAATCGTCGTAACTCTGTTTGATTCCTGGCTGTTGAACCCCGATAGAGGAAAAAGCAAGGAGACATGTCATTATCAGTGCGCTGAATAGCTGCAATAAGCGGAACTTTCAGCGGGCACTTTGGCGCGCACTCAACTCACTGAAAATCAACAGCGGCAAATGTCGTTAACTCCTGCAGACGTAAAATGAATCTTGGCGACCCCGCAATTTTGGTTTAATCTGTTCTTGCTTGCTTTACAATAAAACTAATGAAAAGAAGTTATGCACTATTATTCAAAATTATTATCGAAACATATTGCTCTCGGAACACTTTGAAGATAATAATGAAAATTGTTTTCTCGGAAGACGATGCAAACAATACATCGCGTAACGTATATTAAGTATGCATTTAAAAAATATACGACGCTTTGTTTCGCGAATAAGTCATGTAGCATATTCAGCTGGAACCTTTATAGATGATAGATATTAATATTTTGTGCAAAATATACGTAATACAGTGTAGAAACGTTAAAAATAGTAGGTTATATTATATTATATAGGTATGGAAACAAAAGAAATTGCAAACACAACTAGTTCCCATTGTGAGATGAGACTCTAGCCTATTAGTGGGGCAGACGGGTTGCGATGATGATAAAGTGACGGCACACAAGAAATGAAAATTGAGGCCGGAAAGGCCACGAGCGGATGATTTTGTAATTGTGAAACAACAATAAAAGTATTTCCGAGTAATAAGTCTTGATGTTTCGGCTCATTATTCACCCTCGCCTCTGACCCGATATAAGGGGCGTCAACAAACAGTTAAATAAATAAATTAGCTGAAATTGAAAAGGCGCGGCCGACGCGGAGGGCAAAGGCCCAGAGGAAGTTAACTTGGCTCCTTTTACAAATTATTTTATTACATGACTTAGGCGGAGCCCGAATGGGCTAATGTGTTTTACGGCGTGTTCGCGAATGATATATCGTCTAATGGGTGTGAAATATTATGTTTATTTTATTATTTTGGGTCCGAGAATGTTTGGGGAACATTTTTCTATTTCATGGGCCATTGAGCCATTCTCAGAATCTGCACCGGTTTCTTTTTACACTTTCAGATCTGACAGTTTATCACTCTGATGACATGTACCTAGGTGCTCGAAACTAATCTAATATTTTCTAATCTGTGCTATCACTATTATTGTTCACCGCAAAATTAATAAAATACATATAAAGTTTTCCTTTAGGGCTGGCGTTGCACTGGTTGGCTCGTCTTCTTTTACGTTAGCCTTCAGGCTATAAAATCTTACTTACTTATATTTACCCATGATCTCTAGATTTATTTGATTTATTGCATATCAATTGTCAGTTAACAGAAGCCAACATAATTTGTACCACTTCACATAGAATTATTAATAAGGGCCATGACAGAATGTTTTGGACCGACATCAGCAGTTAGAAGCCGGTTTATTGATAACTGACATCCCTTGTATTGTGAGCTTAATAATGCTATACCTATGTATGTATGTGTATTGCTATTTATTTGAATAAATAATGAAATCCTGAGTGACGGCACGTAGGCAACTAAATATTTATTTTATGTTAGATGTTTCATACCGAACCTGCTTTATTATATTGAAAGTTGGTACTGACACTTGGCCAATACAATCTAGTGATTGTAGTGTCAGACTTTCAAGATCAGCTATCAAACATTCCAAACGAAATATTCTTTTAAGCCTTACTATTATAACTCTTTAAATTAGGAGAAATTCAGCAACGTACAGAAAAATTAGTGGCCCGAGTCATTACGAAGAAGGGTCACAATGACCCAACAAAGATAACTTTTTAAGTAACCGGTCTTTGAGCAAAAATGAGTTTTGTTTTAAAAGACATTTTCATTACCTAATCCGACGGCTGTATCTCTTGGTCCGCCATCGACATAAATTGGGGTACTACATTATTTTAATTTGTATTCTTAAGACGGGGTATAGTACTTCTTTGTAGGCCTTTGTAACGGGTAATTTATTTTGAGACCTAACCGAGTTGCCTGCTTGGGAGTGCACCCTGCTAAATAACCTCTCTCCTGACTGTATCCGACCACTCCATACCTTAAATCATCAGCACACGTATTCCTACTGATCCTTCTCTTTACAGTAGTTCTAGTAAAGGTATTATTCCGTAACGCGTTGGTATTTCCAATAAATCAAACGAGAATGCAAATGGATATGCATATAGAGAACTACTTCCTAAACTTAGACGTGTTCAACTAGTTGGTTTCTTTTTAGGGAATTAAGATAGCAAACGAGCATGTAGCACCACCTTCCGCTGCCGCCCATGACAACTGTGACCGACCCAGAACTAGACTCAATGAGTCTCGTTCTAATTCGGTCACAGATGCGTTGCTACCCCTGAGGACTGAGATGGTCGCCTCTAAAAAGTGTAACCGGCTCCACACCTTCCTATCCGGAACACAATTGTTCTTAAAACAATTATTACACGGTAGGAATGGTACTAGGTACCGTGGCGGGCGGTGGTACTTCTCCGGGTGAGCTCTAGGCCCTACCACCTATAATAATTAGTCTTCTACATTTCATCATTATATTAGAAATCTAAATATATTCAATCATGAACAGATTCAAGAATGAGGTAAGTATCTGTTTCACCTTTTTTCTCTTCTTAAAAATATATATGGCACCTTTGGAAAGGTCGTAGTGCTTTTTCATATTGAACACGCGGGCGCGATGGCGGGCGCGCGCGCGGTGGACGTGGCGAGCTCATGTTCACATTGACCGCCAGGCGTTTTGCACGAGAGTTCAGTTGCGTCGCTACTGAATCGCGCGCTCCGCCCCTAGTTCAGTGTGAACACATACAAACATTTCATGCGTTTGATATGCCGCGAGCGGGCCGCGCGCTTCGTCGCGAGCTTGCCCGCTACTTACACCGCACGTGCGATTCCAGTGTAAACACTTGGATATTACGCCATATGTTTGATATTTCGTGGCCGTGCCCGCCACCGCGCCCGCGAGTCAGTATGAATGAGCACAAACTGCCTTTGTAATTGATCAAATCTAAACTTACTACTATATTTACTTGGTACTTTCTCCAATCATTATTAATTAGTGTTAGATTATTTTGATTTTACGAAAAAGCAAAAACTATCAAATATCAATGAACTAAAACTATTCGGTTTTATTTATAGTCAGGAATGTGATGCGACGAATAAAACCGGCTTGGACTTATAAATGGAATTTTGATAGCAATATTTTTCTCGTTACAGGTAAGATGCGGCATCATAAAAAAGTATTGCATTTGCTGGATTGTGTTCTTAGTCCTCTACATCATCGGCTTCCTCAAGTCTCTGTTTCAAATGGAGGCCGGACATGTCATCTCACAAATTATTTTCCTAGGTAAGAGTCCTCGCTTACTAACAAACTAACCAACTAATGTTCTAACACCATCTAAGTACTGCACATCCTAGTCCCCGTTTGAGGTTTGTTCTTTTAGGTTACAGTTGTCATTGGCACCAGGGAACGATAGTTCAATGCTCGTTTAATACCTAAATTCCATAAAAAGTTGTGTTAATATTTGAATAAGTTAACCACAAGCTCCTAATGTCTGATTAGATATACGCAGTATCCGTTACTGCTGTCGGAAGCGAAATATATCTCGCAAGATACCGCGGCAGTTGTGGTCTAATACGCACTGCCAAGGTAGGCAGTGTTTATTAAAAGGTAACCCGGGATACACGTAGAAGTGTACAATTCCGGGTCGTAAATAATAAATGCCTTGTATTGTCTAAAGTGAACGACAATTAACAAGTTTCTCCAGCCATACCAGTAGCAATATTAGCTTAGGTGTAAACAGTACCTACCTAGAAATGCCGCTTGCACACTCAGATGCTAGCTCAATTCGAAGTAAGTACTTAGCAGTGGTAGCACCTTTAAACCTTATTATTGCCTTATTATAACCTTATTATTGACATGACTATTGACTATTGCAGTATACAATTTATCTCGTTTTTCTTTTGATTTTTAAGTTTTTTTTTAATTCTAATTCTGACATTTTTTATTTATATTTTAGTATCATTATGTTATTTATTTTAATGTGTTTTTTAATGGAATGGTTATATAGGATTACTGTAATTGTTTAATGAAATGTAAATACATATTTTAATTTTCACTTAACCAGCGCATTAGGAAATCCTGTAAAGCTAGTTATAAGAGTTGAATAAATAAACAATAAACTTTTCAAATTGAGCATGAATCAAAACTGTAGTTAGTGTATTTATTTATTTATTTATGTTATCCGCTAACCAAACCGTAGACTGATTCTATCTGTTGATGAAACGAAAAAACGAGACAGATTGACACTACGTTGCGTATCGTGTTTCGTATTTCGTGCCGTTTTTCAAGAAAAGCAAAGCAACTAAGAAGCATATTTGACAGCTTGAATTTTTCTTTTGCCACAAACATGATGGTGTGCAATATGCGTGGCCCATGACCCATCGCCCTTTGATATTTTATCTCATGTTAACCACACTCACTAGATGTCTGTAGCGTTTTTTGTGCACGGTCGTGTGTTATCTATGATAACTAAGTACCTACTAATCAATTAAGTTATTAATTTACTAGTACACTAATGAAAACAGGAATGTTTATTCCTATGTATTTATTTAGGCTTATTTATAATGGTCACAAGTAGCGCCTTATAGCGGCATCTCAAATTAAATGTTATTCTTAAAATTTCGCTCTTTAATTAACATCACCGTTTCTGATGTTTTAGGTAGGTACCCTAAGCTCTAAATTAATTTTAAGATTTTCTCTATAATTTGTGCCCTTTTTACATTGTCACAGTTTTTAATTAGTTCGCTAGTTGCGAATTATTGTGTATAAAGGTCATTGGGCGTTTTTGACCCAGTGCCATTCAGTAATGAAATAGGGTTTTTTTAAAGGTTTAGGATTAGCTTTTCACGAAATGTTTATTTTAATCGAAATGCATGGAGGAAAAAAGTTATGCGCAAATGTGCAGTTTTATAATTATTGATTTTAATTTATTGCTTGACCAGGAATATAACAAACCTCGCCATATTGCCGTAAACTCATGGAACTAATTTCTTATACTGGCAACGCTTAATTTCTAAACGTCAATTGTAAATTGCTTGTCAGTGAGTTTGAATGTCACAGACGTCACAGTATGTGTCATGTTTGTCTTTTTACTTTAAGTCTCTATTTTGTGCTAAAATGACAAAAACTGTTCATATTCGTGAAAGAAAAGTGTTTTTCTATGTGCTAAAATAATATTTCGTATAAAATAACATTTATTTCATTAAATAACATTTCCGACGTAGTTGTCAAAATGACAATAATAACATGAGCGTTACTATAGTTACTGTTGTCAGTGCTGTTGTTGCCATATAAAAGGAAACTTTAGCGCCCTCATGACAGGTTTTCTATTTTTCTGGTCAAGCAATATGTGCTTTAAGTGAAAATCACATTTTATCAACATATAAAAAATGATGATGATTATAAAAAAATAACGTCGTTATTTCTGAACTGAAAGAATATCACACGAGTGATAGATGACAGTTGATAATGTTGACATCTGTTCTGTTGACATTGACAATGTGATTGTGACATTAGTTAGTTTTAGTTTGGCTTGGCGGTTTTATAAATCTAAACGCGTTTTTTCGATGTTTTGGTGATTTTGAAAATAAAAATTAGTGAAAATGGCTGAAAGACTTGAGGATCTAAACTTGCCGATGACCGTTGTCACAAGGATTGTTAAGGAATCTCTACCTGAAGGAGTTTCAATATCGAAAGAGGCGCGCACGGGTTTGGCAAAAGCGGCCTCAGTATTTGTGTTATACGTTACTTCGGCGGCTACAAATATCGTTAAAAACAACAAAAGAAAGGCATTAACCGGCCAGGATGTCGTGGAAGCCATGAAAGATATAGAATTCGATAGATTTGTAGACCCACTGACCGATGCCTTAGAAAACTACAGATCGGCTGTATCAGCGAAGAAAATGTCCAATAAAAAGAAAGATGACAGTGATGAAGTGGAATTAGTCGAAGATGATTAGGTTTTTGGTTCATTTCATATATTAAAGTTATTTATAATTGTAAGACAAAATGTTTAGTGTATATTTGTGACATGTTTGTCTGTTGCTGTGATTAATTTTAATAAACATTTTTTAATAAACTTGCAAGTTTTGAAGTTAAAAATTTTTCAGCCTCCAAAATATATTGTTAATCTTCAAATAAGTCTTAATATTTAGCAAGACATGTGTTCGTGGGTGTATGGAGCTCCTGATCAGGCCAAGCGGCATGGGTTTCTACAAAGTCATGAAAACTTCCAATACTTGTGTTGGCCACTAACCCCTCCACCAATCCCTACTGGAACAGCACCTTAATGCTTGGAGACCCGTGATCAGTTGATTAATGGGTTGCCGCCAATGGTTAACTTAGTCTCATTACAAATAAATGTGTGGATCTGTTTGTGATTTTTTTATCTCAGACCTCGAAGATACTGACACATCAGTCCCGGCTCGTCCTTAAACTTATAAACTAACCAAATAACGTTCCACACTGCAAACTGAATTGGTTACCCTAGTCACAATTTTAGTCTTAATTTAAGTCAGAGTTGTCACGGGCAATAGAGGAAGTATGGAGCGGGGTGCTCAATTACTACCTTAATATATATTTTTTATAGCCTGAAGAGCAGACATAACAGCAGTCGAGGCACCTGATGGTAAGTGGTCTTGTTCACATTGAGAAGCTACCTCAATTGGAAAGGTTTTACACTTATGATTGAATTTACAGTGAGATCAGCTATCCATATTCCATAATTCTTTCTTTCACTCATAGCCAGAGAATTTCAAGCATAAGGACAACCAAATGAATAACGGCAATTTTATCACATCATTCAAATTTCCAAATCCCTGAGAACCTAACTCAGGATCCTTTGACTTGGACCCTTTGAATGGTGATTTGGCATTTGAAGTTTTAACCCTATTGCGCCTCACTGGTCATTGACAATTAAACTGAAACAAAACCCTAATGTTTTCTCAAGTGGAGTCAAATCAGATACAAGTTGATAAAATATGTGTAGACTTTTAATGGTATTTACAACTTTACATGACGTCTTGTTATTTAAAGGGCCGATTGGAGGTTGATTAAATTAAACACAATTAATTTGGTTTTAGTTTTATTTGGGAATAAAATTTGTTGACAATCTGGAACTAACATTGAAACTGATTGTATCTACCGCTAGCTACCTACCTACGTATGTACACTCCTGCAGAAACCACCCGAGATAACGAAAATAAATATGATTTCATATGTCTATTACTATGTCGCCAAAGTCTAAAACTACATTATATTCCTCTGATCATAAGTTTAATTAATACTAGTAAAGAGAATTGGAAAGACTTATCCCTATGAAAAATACTTTTTGAAGCACTATTCTGAAAGTCTTATGAAAGGCAAGTAGATTGAGTAAAAAAAATATTATTTTTCAGCCCTTTTATAGAGATGCCTAGTTTTAGATTAAAATTAATCCTCATTTGACAATCTCTTTAAATGGACTTTACAAAGAGTTTAACTGAATTTTAATGATCCCAAATTTATTTGCGACCAAGAGTAGCATTATATGCTATAAAGAATATCTCTTTAGTATTCCGTTATATTCAATTATTAATAGACTTTAATGCCAGACTTTCAATTCTTAAATTTTGTAAATCTAGGGAACATGCTTATCGATATCTTAAGACTACCATATATTTGCTGGTCGCACTCACTTCCATGTAAAATTCAATGTAAGGTTAGTTCACATGGTTACACCAAATTTAAATGCAAGCACAAGCCTTTATATTAAAAACAATGCATGGCAATTCCAAACTAGCGAACCTAAGCCAATCTCAGCGGTAGCGACCAACAAATATGGTTTCCCTATTACCAAAATACATCAATTTAATTCTACTGGTGTTCAATTCGCGAATACTCACTCCCCGAGGTAAACCTATGCTATGTCAAATCACTAACTTGATTTAAATCTATTTTAAATACTAGGTTGGGTACATTTTACAGCCTTTTTCAGTCCGCTTGCCTTTAAACGAGTATTTTGGCAAAGATTCGGAAGTGACTGAAGAATTAGTCAAAGATCATAGGGGGCAATCCTAATTATTTGTTGCGACGCTTTAAGATATAACTTAATTGAAACATAATATTATATGTGGATATATAGAAATAAGTGTGATGTCACAATAGTAAACTAAGTTTACCAGTTAAACATCGTAGGTAACTAATAATCTAAAAACATGATGTTAAAGTAACACACAGTAACTGTTATTAGTTACAATATGTTACAAATTGTGTGTATGCCATTTGCTTAAATTTTTGTGATGGTCATTATCGAAGTTTTAATAATTTGAAAGCCTTTATATAATTTATAAGTAAGTACATTATTAAATTATGAACTGAAAATAAATAAATAATAAAAAATCATTAATCAGACACTGTGGGGATATAAAGGAAAAATCACATATCTAATAAAGGAAATTAAAGTGAGAAATAAAAATCATAAATGGAAAATAAATTTTTATTACTGGGTATAAATAAAAAGGATTACTCAAAGCATTAGATTTGATTTTAAACGCAACAAATGTGGTGTAAAAACCTCGAGTTTTCAATTGATATCCCAAATTAATATTTTGCTGCCAAATATTCATATGGTGAAGATTGCTGACATAACTTATGTACAATCTATATAATTTCCAATTGTTATTCACTGACTGGAATAGTACTCTAATTAAAAACTCGAAGTAAAATTCTACAAATTTGGCATTACATATTCCAATAGGTTACAATTTGCTTTTCAATAAGCTAAAATAAAATTTCATCGACATTCAAACAAATATTTGAGTTACTTTCATGGCAATCTAAAATTTTCTATTACAACAAGTTAAACTATTATTGTCTATAACTTGAACCAGCCAGCATAATTAATCTCATAAAATTGCTTTAAATTAAACATCCCGATCAACAATTACAACCTGATGGATCAACTTGCAAAACGCGGCTCAAAAAATAAACACACTGGGCAGGAATTTGGAACTTTCTTAGAAATGAAATGTTCATATTTTAAACTCAAATGTCTCAATATGTTTAAATAATTATCTTTTTGGATCACTGCTAACAATAGCAATGTATGGCGATAAACTGAAAAAGGGAAAAGTTTTGTTAAATTTCATTGTCATTAAAAAATATATGTAATAAAAAATATTGTAAAGCTTTAGCATGAGACTGTTGTAGTTATTGACCAGACTGCAGAAGACACTGGATAACACGAAGGGCAGATTGTCCTACACGACAAAAACATCTTTATACAAACATAGAGAGAAAACAAAAATCTATACATTTCATTTAACCATAAATACAGATTAAAAATAAATAACTCGACAGTCCACTTCTTAGTTACTTCTATACTAGATTTTTCAGAAATGAGGTTGCCATTAATAAAAAATTAAATAAATTTAAAATTAATCTAATCTAGTGATATTATACAATTGACTAACACTAATTGGAATATTTGTTATATTTACAAATAATACATAAGCGAGCTGTGTTTCATATTATTTTTTAATTAATTTCTCCCTGTTGTAACATATTTCATTAATAATCATAACACAGAGAGTTGTCTTTTTTCCACACACCTATGTTTAACATTATTACCCAAACATCTGGCATTAACCAAACATACTATTAAATAATCACAATTATTTGGTTGTATATAGGGTCTATAATTACACTGTTAAATAGGCATCTAACTATTTAAACTTTGCAAGATAAGAATTACGTTAAATATGACACTGTACCCACCAATGGGAGAAATATCCTCATTATGGAGTAGTAATTATCATCTCGCAAGGTTGTTGAATAAAGATATCGGCAAAGAGTACTTACATTACAATATCAATAACATTAAAATGTACCATTCAAATTTTTAACTTGACTTTTCATTTTTGTTATAACGTCATGAGATCACATTAAGATTACATAAATTTCCAAACGACTTTATTCCACCAAAACAAAGTTTAAATTTGAATGTTACATTTCAATGGCGGTATTGCATTCTCTAAGCCCGAGGTACCTTATAAATATCAATATCTAGGTATCGCTACAAACTCTTATCGATCAAGATCACAGTAACATTATGTTATATGCGAATTTAATCTAAAGTATAAATGAAGTTGAGTCTTCTACAATCCATATATTGTTCTTCATGATATAGAAGTTAAGTAGTACATTATTTTTATATTGACATGCAGAACCAAATTATGAAGGCAAGGTATAATGGAATAGTAGCTAGCATATCAATTTGCTACTTGCATGTTAATAAGTTAAATAAAAAAATACTGTATGGATGTTTGATAGCTGGAACAAATTGTTTATAATAACTAAACAACTACATTTCCAAAACACACTACAACTTCGAGAACAGTTCGAGTACAGGACAATCCTAGACACTCTATAATCTCTATAATGTTTTACCTAGTCAAGTTTAGATATCTATAGAGCTGTTAAAACAGTAATATTGCCATTTCCCCTACAGAACACCAAGTATACTAAATACTAGGTTTCCCTCACTATCTTTGTCACACTATATCCGTAATCCGATCCATCAAGGAAGAATAGTCCGAAAAATAATACTTGTAGATAAATTTTACATCATGAATTGTATAATACTAGACACAAAAGAAAAAAATTCAGTGGACCAAAAATCTCTGCCACACATTCATGCAGTTGGCAAGCTAGCAGAACTATAAAAATGGAGGTAGAAACAATATATATTTCATTTTGCTTTCTACATAAATGTCACAAACTATAAAGAATAACATCTTATACATACATTATAACCAAACAATGATCTTGTAAAATATCTTCAAATATTACTTTCCGAAACCTAGCAACACTAATCATCTTTATGTTGGCAACACTACACACTCTCCGGTGAAACTAATCGATATTTAAAAAATGATAACCTAATAAGGTTCAATACATCACTTAAATTGGATAATTCATTACATTTATATTATTGCTCGTCACACGGAATGAATTTTATAATTATGGCAGTGTTATAAGAATTACTAGTTTCATTTATTTATTGCTTTTAAATTGTAATGTGTTAAACTCACGGAACAGAAAAAATAGGTGGAAGTGCGATACGTCAAAATTATTACTGAAACCGGTGTCGCCAAACGCACACAAACAAACGGTCGTCATTTACTCCCATTTTACTCCACAAATAGTGAAGAGTAGTTTTAATTGGTCGCATATATGTAAAGCTTAAATACCCTAAATTGTACAAACTTTA
>DWJQ01000113.1:0-18589 GCA_018248915.1 Hesperia meskei straton | reverse complement strand
GACGCACTCGAGTAAATCCAAATATCCCCTCTTGGGCTCCCTAGCTATTAAAAATATTTACATACAATTCAATTTATTATACTAAAAGAGAAACATGGTTCGTAACGTATCCAATTTAACAAGCAAAAGCTTAAAGTAAAAAAATACTTTATTGTTTGATTGAGATTTCACGCATTTCTGCTACTTTTTTTAAACTTGAAATGTTTTATGTATGTTTAAGTTAAATTTCGAAACTAAATAATTAAAAAATTCAAAGCAGTTACCCTCACGCGATTGAGATTAATATAAATTGTATGTCATTTATGTTAGAATAAATTCATTATGGTGGACGGTTCAAGCTAGCAGTGGTTAATTTTATGTATTCTGTTGATGTGGGTACCAAATAACAGGGTTTGTTGAGGACAAAATGAAAATTTTCAAGTCACAAAACAATTACATGCACTAAGTCAGTAACATATAAAAAATACTCGTGAATGTCATAAAATAGTGATTTGGAACGAAGTTATATTGTTGCACATACCTGCTTTACCTGACCTTATAGCTTCGCCAAACATACATTCTCATATTCGTCGAAAATTGTTACAAAACATTTTTAATCAGCTTCAGTTTTTTAATCAACTTCAAAAAGGAGAACGTTTTCAATTCCAGTGTATTTCTCTTTTATTTGTGTTTCGTAATAACTTTGAACTGGGTGTTTCGAATTTTATAATTTTTGTTTTATTCAAACTAGTACTTGTAGTCTAGTCCCATGTTTTGAGCGACATTTGACGAGTAATATTCGATTTATCCCTATTCATATATTTTGAAGTTGGTTATTTTATTGTAAAATGTTACTTATTGGAGCTGATGATAAAAATTGTTTCCAAAACTGTTTCAGCAATAATTTTCAAGATGTAACACAAAAATATTGTATTTAGAGTAGTTAAGTATCGCTTTATGATAAAATAACAAACTTATGGTGATATCTGGTTTTATATCCACGGTCTATTGAAACATAATACCCATTTTACTTACCGAAAACTCGATAAAGTTAACTTTGGATATCATGCCCCTTACGTGACTAAACTTGAAACTCCTCTAAAGCCTAGTAAATTATTTCTTACTAGATATCCGGTTGCGGCTTCGTTCGCGCGGAATTCGTTTATATCGCGTCCGGGGAAGGGGATTAATTTCCAAAAAATATTTATTTTTTCTCACTTGCGCCACTTGAGGAACTTATATTCAAAGTTTCAAGCAAATCCATTAAACACATAAAAAGTTTCAGTTTCCCCCTTTTGCATCCCCCTAGGGGAGGATATATGAAAAACTGTCTGTCTTATTGCTTCTCTACGCATCCAACGAGTATACATAATATATTACGAACACAATATCTGCTTTACAATTGGCGTATTTTCATACGAATAGTCAACCCCTCGTTGACCCTCTTAAGTATGGAATATTAAAAAAATATTTTTAGCGGTCATCTACTAACTACAAACTATCCCCCCACCACAAGTCATCTTTATCCGTCAAGCAATTTTTGATATTTCGTGATGAGTGAGTGATCTTCGCTTTTATATACTTAGGTTAATTATTATTGCATTACCTTTACTTTTCGCAACTGAAAAGTTAAGCGGAGCACTGCCGTGCTCCCATATTTCATTTATTGGATTAATTTTCTGCTCAAATTGCAATTTGAGAATCTTCCCACATATTATCGACAATAGCCGGTATTGCAGATTTTATTGCCAGCTAAGTTCTACTTTTGTAAGTAACCGAAATTCTCACAGATTCGATAACATCTTTGAAAAGCAATTGACCAACTTACCTCGCGTTCTTGGGTTAAACATAAAGTTACTAATAGATAGAAAAATTAAAATTATTTAGCTCTTAATCAAACGTAAAGGCATATCCTTGGAATTATAAGTGCTCTATAAAGTTATCCAAACGACTATAAGCTAAGAAGAAAAATTTATGATGTAAATTTATTCGTATCTACCTGTAATTTTATATCGTCTTGAATAAGCCGGCGATAAAAGTAAAATTGGTGCTGCAATATAGGCTTCTCTTAGCACATCTAAAAAAAGCAGAACAGGTAGAATTTTATGGCTGTTCATGTACCTATATAAACTTTATGGCTTCGTAATTTAATTTGCAGATTCATTAACAGTTGAAAATTTTTATTTTCACAATACTAAATTATCTGAACCTTTTAATTAAATTATACTCACACATAACAACATGCCATTTTATCTCATCCATAATATATTTAGCGGACTAAAAACTAAGAAACATGGAACGTAATAAAATAAAGGGAACATTGAAATTGGTGTCAATGAACTCCAGACAAAAAACATCAAGCGACACTTTCAGACCAGATTAATTCTGAATTGTGAGAGAAGTCAGAGCAGCATCACGGTTCATGAAGTTTAAGTATTACAGAATCTTACGTTTGCGAGACACGATTACTTAGAACTGCACTCGCGAAAGTAATTTTATTTCCTTTGCACCTTGTGACAGAATCATTTACAACATATCCTTTTATCTCACTGGTGCTGTTGTGAATATATTTTTATTCAAAATCCAGTATTCACTTTCAGCATTTTAAAAGACTGCGAATATTTATTTTATTTATTTATCTTAGGAAAACTTACAGCTAACAAAAGTACAGTAGAAAAGGATATACGATATATAAGGCCAATTACAAGTTTTCACTTATATTCCAAAGATTTTAGTCTACTGCTAGATTTTTGCTATCATATATTTTTTCAAATTTTGTTATTGAAAAACTACTTTTATGTTTATACAGATTAATATTTTGGTAAATACTTTAAAGTTTGATGATAATATCATATTACCTATACATACCGAATCAATGTAAATCCAAGATTTCCAGTGCTGCACATGGGCGGATTCTATAATACTCAATTAGACATCAAATGAAAGGGCTTGACTAAGTATTTGTTGAATTTTAGTAGAGTGGGATTTTCAATAAAACCGTTTAAGTAAAAAAAAATCTCTTATTTTTTAATGAACAAAAATGTTAGGAAAAATCTAAAATTACGGGATTTGATGCATAAACTCCCAATATTTTTTCCTTATATATCTCATGCACAGATAAATGAGCGTTTTATTATATTACGTGCAGATACAGACGTTCAATTGTTCTTAGCACATCAATAATGTTAACTTTCTTCCACAGAACGGGGGCGCGGCCGATGGCCTGGACATGAATGTGGGGTACGCGTGGCGAAAAGGCTACACAGGCAAAGGAGTGGTCATCACCATTTTAGATGATGGTATACAACCCAATCATCCTGATTTATCACAAAACTACGTAAGTATAATGTGTTTATCTTAGATTCTATAAGACAGATTTTACTGAAACATTTTGTTAACATGTAGAGCTCCATCACATTGCATTCAAAGGAAACAATAATTATAAATACCTAGTAAATCATTGCAATCAAATGGTAATAAATATTTTTTATATTATATGTGGATATGTAGTTACATATATGATCATTTTCATGGTTTTAACAAATAGCAGTTAAATTAACATTTCAAATTACACTAAACAATTTGCGGTTGCATTGACAATGTTTAATTCTAAAACGGGTCACTTACTAAAGTGTATTCAAACTATTAATACATGTTGGAAAATTAACCAACAATTTCAACTAGCAAGTATTAAGCAATTCATACCAGTCCAACCAATTATGGGTGTAGTTTAACAAAGCAACGTGATTAGCTATTGATAATAATTTATTTTAACTGAAAACGAAGTGGAACATATTAGGATTACAGCCATACAAATTCATATTTCCTATTAATATTAAGGTCGCAGTATTATTTCGTAGTAGATAGTATTATATTTGCTTAGAGAATCTAATAATCAGCACGAAAATTACTTTCCATGCCCACATTTTCCCTTTTTCCCTAAGACTACGTGAGTTATATACAATTAGAAATCTGATATTTAGGACCCGGCGGCATCGACAGACATAAATGGAAACGACACAGACCCAACGCCACAGGACAATGGAGATAATAAACACGGTACCCGGTGTGCCGGGGAGGTCGCTGCGGTCGCCTACAATAGATATTGCGGCGTAGGTATAGCGTACAATGCTAGCATCGGAGGAGTGAGAATGCTTGATGGACTTGTTAACGACGCAGTGGAAGCTCAAGCACTCAGTTTCAACACACATCACATAGATATATATAGCGCTTCCTGGGGACCCGAGGACGACGGTAAAACTGTCGATGGCCCTGGTCCCCTCGCTCGAAGGTATTGTCTAAACATTATAAATGTTGCAAATAGCTACAGGCGAACTCATTAAGAGTATTTTCTTTTTTTGTTACAGAGCATTTATTAATGGCGTCACAAATGGAAGAGGTGGTAAGGGTTCAATTTTTATTTGGGCCTCCGGAAATGGAGGGAGGCATACGGATTCTTGTAATTGTGACGGTTATGCAAATAGTATATTTACTATATCTATATCAAGTGCCACACAAGGAGGATATAAACCCTGGTATTTAGAAGAATGCTCGTCCACTTTAGCTTCAACTTACAGTTCGGGTACACCCGGGAGGGATAAGAGTGTTGCCACCGTTGATATGGACGTACAGTTACGACCTGATCATATATGTACAGTTGATCATACTGGAACCTCTGCATCTGCTCCACTTGCAGCTGGAATATGTGCATTGGCTTTAGAGGCGAACTCTTTATTAACATGGAGAGACGTGCAACACCTGGTGGTTATGACTTCAAGATCACAACCACTAGAAAAAGAGGAAGGTTGGATTGTAAATGGTGTGAAAAGAAAAGTCAGTCACAAGTTTGGCTATGGGCTAATGGATGCCGCACAAATGGTCTCCTTAGCAGAGCAATGGATAAATGTGCCACCACAACACATTTGTAAGTCGCAAGAAATAAACGAGGATAAGTCTATCGAAACTTCTTTTGGATACACTATATCTGTGCACATGGATGTGAATGGTTGTAGTGGCACAATGAATGAGGTTAGATTTTTGGAACATGTTCAATGTAAAATTTCATTAAGTTTTTTTCCTAGAGGAAATCTGCGGATACTGCTTACGTCGCCAATGGGTACAACGTCTACTCTTTTGTTTGAACGAACACATGACGCGACGAGTTCCAACTTCGACGACTGGCCTTTTTTAAGCGTACATTTTTGGGGCGAGAGTGCCGAAGGACGATGGACTCTTCAAATAATAAACGCTGGAAATAATCACGTTACCCAGGCTGGAGTGTTGAAAAAATGGCAGATTATATTCTATGGTACAGCTGCGAATCCAATTCGACTACGAGATAAAGGCTATTTCAACTCGAATAACGTGTACCAAGAGGAAAAAACCTACCATATTAATGACGTTTATGACGCGTCCGAATACTCACAGTTCCTTAACGAAATTGAGTTGGGTGTGTCGGATAGACATAGTTATCCCAAAAACATTCCTTCGGCACAAAGGAAAAATGTGTTAGCGGACGCAAATGATAAGCAAGTTCAAAGACTTTGTGACCCAGAATGTGATTCTCAAGGTTGCTATGGAAAAGGGCCAACGCAATGTGTTGCCTGTAAACATTACCGGTTAGACAATTCTTGCGTATCCCGATGTCCACCCAGGAGTTTTGTGAACCAGGGTGGAGTTTGTTGGCCATGTCATGAGTCATGTGAAACTTGTGCTGGAGCTGGACAAGATTCATGTTTGACATGTGCACCTGCCCATCTTCTAGTCATAGATTTAGCAGTATGCTTACAACAATGTCCAGATGGCTACTATGAAGACCCTGATGCAAATGCTTGTTTTCCATGCGCGGAGCACTGTGATACTTGCTCTGAAAAAGCAGATATGTGTACTTCATGCGCTCATAATTATGTTTTATACAATGGATCCTGTTTGGCTACATGTCAGCCTGGCACTTACCAAAAGGACGATTTTGGGTGCGTGGAATGCCACGAGACTTGTGAATCTTGCAACGGACCAAGTGAAATAGAGTGTGTTTCGTGCCGAATCGGAAATTACGCATTCAACGGTCGTTGTGTCTCTAAATGTCCCGTCGGAAATTACGCGGACGTTCAAAGAAGAGAATGCATATCGTGAGTACAATCCAACTTGCTTTGTTCTCGTTTTATTTGCAACCATTACCGTTTTAAAGAGGAAATGTCTGTGTTATTTTAGGTGCCCAATCGGATGTTCAATTTGCACATATGCCATTTGTTCAGTTTGTCAAGAGAAATGGATTCTAACGAAAGGAGGAAATTGTCTCCCGGATGGCAATGACAAATGTGACACCAGTGAGTAATATTTCGTAGTCAATCCTCTTTGTTCAACTGCTTTTAGAATGTTAGTCTTGCTTGTAGTCATATTACGCAAGTTTAGTATTCTATAACAAATATATTTGTTTTACGAACATTGAACTTGTGTAATAAATAACAGAGAATAGTTATTTATATTAATCAAATCATTCTCATATTTACTTCTATGCCCGTATTTTTGATTCACATATTTCTTCATACATTTATAAAGCAAAAATCTAAGAAACGTTTTAAAAATAAAATCTGTGCTGAAATTCCAACATCCACGCTAACGGGAGTTGAAAATGTCAATTTATGAGATTCCAAAGCTTTTTACTCCGTGTCAAGCCGAGTCCTTTGTTAAAAAGGTTTTTATTTTCAGACGAATATTACGAAGGCGGACGTTGCAAAAATTGTCATTCCACTTGTGAGAAATGTAGCGGTCCAAATGAGTGGGACTGTTTATCTTGTTCAAGTCCATTGTTATTGCAAGGATCGAGGTGAGGGTACTTTATTAAGCCAGACCCTTCCATACCCGTGTCGAAAATTCGGTTAACAAGCATTCCCGTTTTAGGTGCGTCGCGGAATGCGGACAAGGGTACTATCAGACAGCCGGGAGCTGTTCAGAATGTCCGCACACTTGTACTGCGTGTGTGTCACGATTGAACTGTACTTCCTGTGCTGGTGTTTTGAGACTGCAGTCTGGGACGTGTCGCGTGACTTGTGCTCCTGGATATTATCCGGATGAGGGGGCCTGTTCAAAATGTTATTTATCATGTGAAACTTGCACGGGTCCTAGAAGGGATCAGTGTGCGTCATGTCCTCCTGACTGGAGACTGGCAGCGGGAGAATGCAGACCCGAATGTCCTCAGAACTTTTTTTCTTGGGGGGACAGTTGTCGCCGTTGCCATCATTACTGCCAAGATTGTCATGGCGCAGGACCCCAACGTTGCACATCTTGTCCTCCACACTTCTCACTTGAAAGTGGGCTATGTGTTGAGTGCCTTAGTTCACAATATTACGAACCTAGAACTAGGACCTGCCGTCCTTGTCATGACTCCTGTAGGTCCTGCTCTGGACCAGGACCCACAAGTTGCGTGACTTGTGCCCATCCACTTCGGTTAGATAGGTAAGTTTTTTCAGTATTAAATTTTTTGCAACATCAAGATAAAATAGGTCAGTAAATATAAACAGCCGATACGTCAAAAGCAACGCGCAAAGTTATTACCATTGAAAACTATAAAATCTCTTGTATAGAAAGCCGTTTCACCGTTTCATAGAACTTGCGGCTATGAAAAGAAATATTTTCTTCGTTTATTTTGTGGTATAACCAAGAATTTTGTTTACAAGTCAATGCTTCTATGAATAACCTTAAAAGGACCGCAACGCTATCGTTATTTATTTTTATTCTTGTTGTGACTCATATGAGCGTGTTTAAGTAGAAATGGGTAGAGCATACGAGAAAGTACTTTCCTATTGCTAAGAAGCCACTGGAAACCAGAATTATAAAACGATACAACTCTGTCTTTGACCTCTTCTAAGGAAGTTAAAAGCTGTTAAAACTGTTTTTTGTGTTACTTGTCGACATATTACTTTTCTGAACTTTGAGCTGTAAAATTGATTACTGTTTCTTAGACTGGGGACAATAATTCTATAACGTTTTATTTTAAGTACCCAATAAAAGCTGTTGTTTTTAAATTAAGTACAGAAATCTTAAGTAAAATGGATTCGACCCACTAAGGATTTCTAAGACACGAAATTGTCCTTACGCCTGAGAAGGCGTTTTAAATACTTCGCTTCTGCGAAAAAATAATGTCATCATTTAATTAGTGATAATTTTTTCTTAGGCCGACACTACATATGTATACCTATAGGCAAAGTTGTGACATATCTCAAAACTAAAAAACGACGTATAGGTATAAATTTAAAATAAAAATATTATATTACATGCAAACTACTTTAATACTTCAAACTTCAATATTGTTGTAATTGTAGTTGCTTGGAATAAGATTCTTGGAATAAGATTATTGTTCTTATTGAAATAAACAACGGGGGATGCGTAGTAAAATAAGGTTTCGAAAGGTACTATTCTGCAGGACGCAGCAACCGACAAATGTCAGCGACAGATGGCGATATTTGACAATATCGCAGTGTCGGAATCGATCCCATACAAATTAATATCGCAAAGTTTTGCTGTCGTCGCCTTACCAGATGCTATCACCTAAGCCATCAGTCTATTTTAAAGATTTGTTCTCTGAAACTGCGCAATGATATCTTTGACTGAAGGCTTTACCAATGAGGCATTTAAAAGGAATGGCTGGAAATTTTCCGTTTTAATTTGCTCTGCAAGGAGAGATTGGTACATTATGTATTCTTCTTCTCAGTCGATTCGTTCTTGTTAGAACGGTCGTGGCCATCATGTAATAACTTTCGGGGCTGATGTCACTCGCCTCACGATGTCGCCCCATCTCTTCCTGTTGGCTGTTAGTCTGGTGCAGTCGTGTTCAGGGTCATACACCGCAGTCTTAATTTGATCAGTCCAATGCATTGGTGACCGCCCGCGAGTTTTTACGTATAGGTTAATAGATATCGAGTGGTAGCTAAAGAAACAGGTAAATTACCCTATCATTAGTGCGAGTGTCGTTAAGATTAAGTCAGACGGTTGAGCCTACTATAAGAAGAATTTTCTGTACTTCATCTATTTTGGGATATTAGTTATTATTTCGGATTGCGGTTTAAAGGGGCCTGGGTTCATGTCCGACTACGATATTCAATGAGTTTTATTGTCTGCTCTTGATCTGGGTACATTCTTGTATTTGCGAATTGTGAATGTCAACTGCGCGTGTCACAAGGAATAATATTGTGTAGCATTGTTAATTTTTTTGCCTATTATCTATTTATTATGAAAGGCATATAAAGACCCAATAGATGGAGATCCTTTGGGCACCAACCGGAATAAGTCTCCGATATTTATAAAATGTGATAGTTTCTCGGTCACCGGTAGCTGTGTCGGGGCTTCACGTCGTTTCATTTTCATTGATATTCCTAAATAATGAATATTGATTGCAGAGTAAACCACAAATGCCTGCCCTGTTGCACAGAAAGCATGGTGTCATTCTACTTAAGCACTAATCAAACAACAGATTGTTGTCATTGCTACAAGGATGTCGGTGAGTGCATTAAAATAAGTTTTCTGCTCACAAACTGTTTACTTTTTACTAAGTTTTAAATAGCTTTATTACTACTTCGATATAATACGTTTGGTTTTGCCGAGTTATTTCTTTCTTTCTGTTTTGTTTCTTTTTTCGTAATTCTAAGAAACAATAGAGAAAATGATATTGAAATTGGTCTCCAATCCAAAGTAAAATAAAATGTAACAAAGTAAAATGTTAATTCTCTTTAATTGTAGTTTTTGCGTGAAAGAACAACAAACACATACACACACTCACTCACTCACTTACTCACTCACATACATCTTTACAAACTTTCGCATTTATAATATTAGTAGGATTTTTAAGATGTTATAGTGCGTCGTAGTATTCATTATTTATTTACTAGATGTAAATTTCGGTTACTTTGAATTACAAACCAGAATATTTTATAATCCAAAAATTTGTTTGACGGCATGGGATACTGATTAATACAATTAGGTCTTTCGCCCTCGTTTACAAATTTAAGTAAATAAACAATTCTGTGACTAAAAGGTACTTAGACAATTTCTTGGCAGTCGTATCTCTGTAAAGATGGAGCTAAAAGATAAATAAGTAAGTTTAATACAACAGTTCCGATTGTAACAAAGGCGAGCATTCGTTGCCGAGGTTTTTTGTTTTATCTGATAAGTCGCCTACTTAGGAGGGTCTTATGTACGCATATGATACGGCTAAATCGGTGGACTGTGCCAACTTGTATTACGACTATTTTCGTTGGACAAAATATTTTTGTTGAATATTTTAGTATGCATCCTTTGCTAAGTGATTTATGGCACGGCATGGTGATATACATACAGAAATTAATATAAATCGTATTATTGTTTTTTTTTTGTTTAAAAGTTTCTTGGAATCTTAACAACTTTGTCAATAAAAATAAATCAATGAGGCTTATCTGTAAAATTCTCTTAATGATGATTTATATGAGTGTTCACTAGAGTAAAATTAGACCATAATCATTGATGAAAATTCGAAGAATCGTAAATAAATTTGTATGTATTGAACATTTTCTATTACTTTGTAATTTGTTTCTGAAATAAAAACAATTAAAGATCTTAATAGACATTGAATTAAAAAACAAAATTAATTTAACTCTAATGCTTGTGAATTGTTACCAAACAAAAAATCTGCTGACAAACAAATGAGAGAAAGGGTTGTAATTGTTTTCTTTCAGCTAAGTATTTATCTACTCTACATCTCTTTCATTAATTATTCAATGCTTCTTTTAAAAGAAGCAAGTAGGTTCAACTTTATTTTCGTTTGGACATAGGTAGGTACGGTAAATTTTTCTCAACGCTAAATAAAATGAATTGGAAATTATTACAAAATGGGCTATGTAGAATCTGTGTATTTGGTTTATTCACAGAAATTGAAAATAGGTACGCAATTTACTACTTAGATGAGCAATTATTTCAAAATTTTTACGAGACCTATTAGAGCACCACAGAATATTTTCAACGCCGGTCTGTGTGCTAAATAAACTGCGATAAAATCTACTTAACTAGTTTTTGAGCGGAATAGCTTTGTTGGAGAACGTTTTTAAGAATTCTCGCCGGTTTATTCCAGGAGTCTACGATGTAGCTTCGCGTTTTATAATATTATAACTATTTATTTAATCAGCAATATTGCAATTTTACTCTTGTGTACGGATTGGCTTGAATCTTCGTGCCATGTAGGTGGTAAGGCCAGGTTTGCTAATGTCGGCCAAGTGCACATCAAGTTTAGTGTCATTTTGTACACAATATATTGTGTTGTGACACTTTTCTTGCCGGGGTGCGATATGATACAAGGATTCGAACTCAATATTTATGTGGGTTTTACGTTAAAATCACTGCTATGATAGCGATTACAATTGACTGTTTCATCGCAACCCATCACTATCTCACTGGACAATGTTAGGGGTACAAAAATGATAGCTTACCAGAAGTGGATATTGGTAGACTTTACACAACTCTGGAAATTTAATGGAGAACTCTCAGGTTGGACTTGATAGGCGTATTCACCCCCCAAATTTGAACCTAGGTTCAAAATATTTTAGGCTATTAGACCTTAGCCTCAACCTTCTCATTCAGAAAAGAGACACATGCTTAACAGTTGAAAAATTATTGGTTGCGATAATGCTGATAAATACCTATTTATTTACGGTTTACGGTTTAAGACATTTATTTTCTCAAAAGATTACAAAATCACTTACAGAGAAAATTATAAAACAATTTATAAAGCAAAACAATTTGTAAGCCAACTATTCATAAAAGTTGTAGTAACAGAGGGTAGGTGTAACACAGTTACATTTAAGGTGTAGTGTACCAGATCGTGCACAAATACAAAAATCTGCAACTCATGTTTGTTATTGATGCATGTTCGCTAAGGCCCATGTCACAGTAGTTGAGTGTAGTGTAGCAAGTAATAATTTATTGTTAAAAGTGAGATTTATTTCTGGTATACAAAAAAGCGTTTACCTAACCGTAACGTACCTACCGTAACCTAAAGGTTTAGAAACAGGAATTTGGCAATTGGCAGTGGCCAGCCGAATTTTCACTTTGTTTCTCTGGACCCTTTATAAATTCTTTTCTAAGCTGTCCTTTTTTCAGGTGGTTGTTTGAACGGCTCCTCTGCGGGAAAGCGACGCATTGCAGAAAACATCGGGGCGCATATGACAGCGTCCTTTTTTGTGGATGACACGAAGGATCCTCCGAATTTATTGAATCGTGACTTATTATTGGTGTGGAGTGTCGGCTCCACTGTTTTAGTGGTTATCGCTCTTGTTATTATATTGAGGGTGAGTTATTTTTTTAGGTCAAGAATAATTGACACACGAATAGACGATATATCTGATTGGTCACTTTCGCGTAGCACGTCAATAATACCGATCATAACTTGTGCGTTTTGGCTAAGAATAAAGGAAAGAAAAGTTAGGAACTGTATTCTTAAATTCTCAACTACTTGTGACAAGAATTAATGTTTTCTATATACCTAAGTACGTCACAAGCAAAACACTCACGAATTATCTCATAAATACTACCAACAATACATTTACTGAATGAGGACGCTCCTATCTAAAAATTCGACGAGCTGTAAGCCCTACTACAAGTATAACAAGCATTTACAAGCTAAGCAGCTAATCCTAGCTGTTATGATAGTAGTTATTAAGGCCTGGGCGAGTTAAATTCATATCGACGGAGCGGTGATTACCCTAACTGCAAGTAAATGATGTCAAAAGTCGTTTAAGCTGCGCGCCGTTGAAATTCTGTCGTGTTACCGGTGGCTTAAAAACTTATGGTAATCAGGTTGAATCCGGTACTCATAGTGCTGCCGAAGCTGCAACTAGAGGCGTTGTTAATAGCTTTTGTTAGGCGAAACAATGTAATGCTGTAATCAGTATTGATTGATTAATTTTAGTGGCTAACTTCGCTTCAGGTTACTTATGCCTAGTATCGACCCTATTTAAAAAAAATAAAAAAACCTTGAGATATTTAAGTATTCAACTGTGGTATCTATACTGTTAAAAAACTTACAGACTACAATTCTAAAAATATTGAACCATAAGTAAATCAAACCATTTATAAAATTTTGCTCTGCAATATCTCCAATATATAGACATCAGTTTTTTGTGTATGTTTAGATATAGATTCGCCTAATGCAATAACATTTTTACAGATAAAATCAAAGAAACGTAAACAAGTGACTCTGTTCCCGAGAACTGTCTACTCGCAGCTGACTACCGTGGACGAAGACCTAGTAGCTCTGACGTCACACGTTACCTCCCTGAAGGTGATACCTGGCGAAGAACACAGAAAAATGTCAAGAGAATCGGAGGAACCAACATAGTAATTTAAAAAGTCAATACAATTAGAATAAATTTACACCGCAGACTGATATGTAGTTTCAATATTTTTTGTACATATTAAGATTAAAGGTTTCCATGAGGCCATAATTATTTTTGAACTTAGTACATAAATGGAATGTGGAGCAGATACTGCAAGATCGTTTCAACTGGCTTCGATTAGAAACTATGCAACATTTGTGACACGTTACTAAGTTAAAAGTTCTTGCAAACTAAGCTCAACTTAAGTGGTTTGATTTTAATGGCATCGTGCGTGAAGGAAAATCTTTCTTACACAATCCTAAATCTTAACCCTCCAAAACAAGATCTATTTGATCGTTTCTCTAACACAAACATACCGAAAGAAATTTATGTTTATTGGAATTCTAAATGTGGATGGAATACATGAATGGTCAAATAGAAAAATAAGGTAGATCTCTCAAAAGTTCCTTCTATTATATAACAATACGCCGGACCTGGCCTATACTTATATACCTAGGTTCTTTGTATCAGACATACTAATAAAACTGAAGACTATATTGAAAAAACTCACGGTTCAGCCATTAACCATACATCCCACATAAGGAATTAATTGGCGTGCAAGCGCAATTCTAATTTGCAAATAAATTCCAAAAATATTTATACAGATATCAGCGCAATGAGGGTAAAAGCGTGTGAATTCGCCACTAGAGGCGCTAGTGTAGAGTGAGGTCTGGCTGTCAGTACCACAAACTTATCTGACCCGGTAAGGGGAACGCTAGTGTCTTTGTCTTTGTCTGACAACAGTTTAACGTTTGCATCAGTTCCAATTTTGACCACCGGGTCAGATAAGTTTGTGGCACTGTCACTTCTCACTTGTATGAATGTCACTTGTCACTGTTTATATATGGGCGGGCTTTGACAGCACGACCTCACTCGCCAGTGGCGCCAACTGGTGAGCACAAAAACGGCGACCCTCATTCCACGGCCTAATAGGGTTGGACATATACGCTGTTTTAATGCTGTTGCTAACAGAGAATGAATTTGCTTTGAGTGTTGCGGCTTTATTAAAAATATATTACACAAATATTATACCTATATCCTAAATCGGTTTTACAAAAAGAACTCTATTTCGACCAAATAGAGTATGTAGGTATTTTTTGGCAAGCGTCAAATCTAAAAATATATGATCAAATCACTCCATCCAACAGTACGCTGTTGACCTGTTGATCATAGACTTTCAAAAATTTGATATAGTTACCAATTATGCAGTAAAAAAAAAATAAAAACATGATCAATTGTTATTGCTATTGATCATAATGTTATTACACATTGGTCTCCTACAAAAATTGTAAAAATATGTAAGGCTTTGCTGAATATACTCATGTTAATAGGTATGTATATTATACTTAAGTTTATCTGTTTTTCCGTCTCGATAAATATGTAGGTTTTAGATAGAAATGCATTTAAAATGTTCTTATAGGTACATTTTGAAGTGTTTACCCGGTTTATTTACATTATTACAGTATACAATGTGTCTGGTCACCGGTGTCGGAGACTTGAGGGGGATGAACTATGGTATTTTTACCGTCAAACTACTTTTTTTGTCGTCATTATACAGGATATCACCTTAATAATAAATGTTACATCAAAGTTATAAGTAAGGTAGTTTAGAAGTTATGTATATGATTAAAACAAGATAGAGTTTCTAATGTTAGAGTGAGAAAAAGTAAATAAGACAATGTGAATCGATTCAAACTGTCGTTTATTATTTTAATATCTATCCTAAAACACGCTTACGGCATTATCCGAAATGTAGAGTCTAGTGTTTTTAATTTATTTTACATTTGTTATTAATTTAGGTGTTTAAGGGCCATATCAAACTCTCTCAACTTCTAAATTACCTTACTTATGGCTTTGACGTAACATTCATTAATAAGGTGATAGATATCCTGTATTATGACAAGACAAAAAAAAGTAGTTTGATGGTTAGTTTTCATATAAAAGGTACTAAACTAAAAATAATCAATGAAAAAATATTGATTTTTGTTTTTTAAGTCCTTTTTTGTTCTTCTATGACAAAGATATTAAATAAAATGTATCATCAGTTGATTACCTATACTGTTAGCTTTCAAATGAAACTTCTTTTGGCCTCCTAAGTCGTTTACATCGATAGCAATTATTAAAACAGTACAGGCATCCGAGCTTCGAAGTTAAAAAAAAAAACAAAATTTCCGCCATTTTATCATGGAGGAGGGAAGAGAAAATTTGAATAGTGATATAAAAATACCATATTTCATCCCCCTCAAGTCTCCGATACTGGTGACATGGAACAATCAATCGAATAGTAATAACTTTTAAAACCGATTGATACAAAGTATTTAACACTGGTTAACTGGCGTAGCTTTCTAAAATGTGGTTAAAGTACCTACACACTAATTGTATGCCTGATAACAATGTTCCGTTTTCTAATATTAAAGTGTTAGGAAGTTTACTTTTGGTTCGATTCGTTTCGCTTCATTTAGATTAGAACCTTAAATTAGTTACATTTTCAGTATAATTTTTTTCAATTTTCCGAACAGATTACTCATAGTGTAAACGTCTTAATGTCTGTGGGATATACCTAAATCGAATAAATTTTATTTTAACATCGATATACAATACAATAATTAGGTGGCTTGCAAGCGAGCTTACTTTTAGTTTTGATTAAGTGGAACTATTGTTGCTTATACTCTATGTATAGATACCTAAATTTCATATGTATCTAATTATATTGGCTTCATCAATAATTAACAATAGAAAAATCAACTAACTGAATCACAAATACCCGCTTAAATTAAAACGCAAACTGTTAACGTAACGTAACTTAAGTATTGTATTCTTTACATACATATTTTAAGGAGAAATATATTACGTATGTGTATGTTATGTTGTGTTCGGCCATTATGATGAATGAGAAATAATTTACTATTGGTTACAAACTACGACCACCTATGTATGGGACCTAAACTCGTTCCTTTTAACATTCTACAGCACTTGTAAATTTTACAATATGATCAAGTCTAATTTTATATTTAACGTCGGAAAATCACATAGTAAAATTGTAAAAAACGTAGTAATCATTTTGTAAAATTGGGATTAAATTGTTCCAAAGTTATATACTTTACCGGATACTTATTTATATATTCCCTTTAAGACAAATAAATAATCGGTACATTAGGTATATAGGTGATATTATTTTTATTTAACGTACAGTTGCCAGTATGGTAAAATTTACAAGTGCTTTTACTATACTATGTGTAATAAATAGTTAAAATATTGTACTTAAGTCTTTCTTTACGCCTTCAAGCCTAGATTCTAAAAATAACATATCTATTGTAATATTTAGTTCTTTATGTATTTAAGAACTTGTTGAATATTGCATTGCATTGTTCCATGTATATATAATAAATCAATTACTACTGTAGAACGGCGTTGTGTAAATATGTAAATAATTACAGTGTAAATATATCGATGGTTTTTATGACGGGCGTTTGTTGTTTTATTTATTTACTGGTGTCTCTATAATAGGTGATAACTGTAAGAAAAGGAAACGAGAACACTAGATGTTAGATGTCGCATATTTCAAATGAGATATTAGAAAATATTAGAATATTCAATTGAATTGTGTACCTCTTTCTCTCATGAAGTCGGTAAAAAGAAACAAAAAGGAGCGTGGAGTCTAGCTATTATGTACTAGACCATGTATAACAAGTACCAGTGACAATTATTACTTTATTTTCACATCATTCTAAACGGCGTTTTGAAAGTTCCATACTTCAAAAGAATAAATTAAGGTTCTCCGCAAACTGACTGCAGCCACAAGCGGCTGTAGCGCTTTTTTTAGAAGCGCGATCCGGCCAACAGCCAACAGCTTCAATAACAGTGAGCAGAATTCAGCCGAAGCCGCTGTCGGCCGGACCGCGTTTCTAATAGGAAGCGCCACAGCCACCGGTGGCTGCGGTTAGTCTGCGGGGTACCTAATAGTTTATAAAACTGAAACAACCCTCGTATAAAGCTAACTGAAGTATGAATGCAAAGCAATAAAGGTAGTCACTGTGCCGTGCGATGAGAGCGAAATTTAAGTTCACACTAGACAGCGATTTGCGATACGACAGACAATAGAAATGAGCTAACTACATTTAAGCTACACTGAGTGAAAATTCGGCGAAAATCTGGCAATGAGATTGCTATATTACACATAAACTTTACATCGCATACGTGGATTGGTATAGTCACACGTCACACATTATTTATAATTAACTAGTTCTATTGAAAACATCTCTTGCGCTACGAAAGAAATGTTTTTTTTTATAAATTCGTTTCAATTTCGTTAAAAGGTTGACCGTAGCTGAGATCGTGACTGTTATGTTTGTTTCTTATACAAATTAAAGATTACTAGCGATATTTGACCTTCAGAGTAGTCATACATGACAATATATGTTAATATTTGTTTTAGTTGCTTACGAATCGTTGTCACGTAGCGCGTATTTGTAACCGCAGCCTTGCTTAACACACTTCTGAGTAATCAGAAAGTTTAAAAATGTCTAGATTAAGGATTTGATGTTCTACAATTAATCGAATCAAAACATTTTCTACTTACTTCAGCGAGCTGCAGTACTCAGGAGAGATGGTGCTCTATTCAAATTCCCGGGTCCTTGACCTTAGTGAAATATCTCATTTTCACACTGTCAAGTGAGACCACCTGCAGATGAGGCCATGCAATTTGACTTCGTACCTACTGGGTTACTTAGGTACCTACTGGTTTTTTTAGTCTTAAAACTAGCAAATGAGCTAACTGATGACATACTAAATTTTTACCTGTACCTGTAGGAACATCAGGAAAGTCTACGTGTTATTCTGGAGCATTACTTTTATTATGCAAAGGTTTATTAAAATCTGTTCAGTTGTTTTTGTATGAAAGAGAAGCAAACATCCTAAAGTCCTCAAAATTTCGCGTTTAGGTATAATGTTAAATATAATTTTACATAAAATATTAATTATACGATTACGATACTTGGTTCTAAGGAGCTATTAAACTACACTTTATTTATAACGTAAATTACGTTTTCCTTTAATCTAATATTCTGTTACAAAAAGAAAATTCCTCGCTAAGTTTTCGGAGTAATTAAGATACGGTAATTACGTTTTTTGTCAAACTTCTCAGAAACGTAAAAAATCTAATTAATTTTGGCTTCTCTTCAATCGTTATTCTTGTAAATAATAAGTTTTGAACG
>DWJQ01000112.1:0-18600 GCA_018248915.1 Hesperia meskei straton | reverse complement strand
GGAGTATGCTCTAGGCCTCCTCAGTAATGAGGAGAGACCCGTGCTCAGTAGTGGGCCATTAGTGGGTTGTAGCTTTCGGAGAACATATCAGATAATAATTAATCGGTTACTTAGGTATCGATTCACAACTTTGGGCGGTTTTGAGATCAACTGAGACATATAGCGACGGTAGCGGTTAAACTTTGTAGGGTTGGTTATAACTTATAAGGAAACTAAGACAATTAACTGATGTAGTCGAAGCAAAGTTTGGTTATACTAATTGTCAAGTTTCATAGTATACTTACCCTTTATGAAGCGCTTATATCCTGGTAGCTAGCTAGCGTCGATGCTAAGGTAAGCAACGGCGAGCGCGTTCGGTAGTTAAATCATCCATTCGCTAGTGGCAAGTTTAGTAAATGCATTTGTGCTTTGGAGAGCGCGTTAAGCCATCGTTCTTGGTTATTATCATTGCGTAACAGTCGTAAAGTCACTTTAGGTGGCAAAAAACTTCCGACACATGACTTGGCTACTAACCCCCCACCAATCAACACTGGAGCAGCGTGGTGGAGGTAGGGAGTCATTAATGGACTGAAGCCAATATCCTCTATTTTAGGTCGCGGTAAATCTGCAGATATTTAAGCTTACAGTTTACAGTTATGAGTTATGAGCAGTAGGTATATTAATTAAAATTACGCGAATCACTACGTGGTTTTACAGGGAAAGTAAGTTATAGCTCATGTAATTAAATGAACTTAAATCAACATCAGATGGATAGGTACGTTGCCTCATACTTCAGGCTATATGTATACTTATAAATTTTTTAATATCATAATGTGGGTGTGTTTAAGTCAAGAATCAGTAGACTTTTCCACTTTAGCGGCTTTACACGAAGGAACATAAACTTCCCAGGAATCGTACGTTGTGTCTAGTCACGGGCGTTTTTTCCAGGCTGGTTTTCAAGGCAAACTACTATTTTATCCGACTTCACATTTAAAAAAGCAAAATCACTAAATCGCACTTGCATTTCGTTTTATACTTTTTTTCAATGTGCATCGCGTGATACATTTCCACAACCAATAAACCGTAATCCGGGTCGCAAAATTCGCACTTTTCTTTTTTATTTTCAACATTAAACCAAAGAGAGAGGGAATTTCAATTCAATGCATCAATCAGTTTCCGTTTGGATACACATACAATTTGTTTTGTAATATCCACGGATTGTATATGTCAATTCGGATTTTTTTAAGTGCTATTGTAGGTATTGTTAGCATTTGGTTCGGCTAAGTCTATTTTTAAAATCGGATATTTTACTCAGCGAAATTTATATGAATCGATTTGTGTTTGAAATTGGATTTTAAATTAAATTCGATTTGATATACCTACTTATAGCACGAATACCAAGTAGAGTCACTCCATTGCAGCGGCACAATACCTACTAAGTATAGTAATATGAACGCGCACCGCACATTATGCTGACCACGCAACCATAAGCAACAAGTGCAGTAAATAATAGACTAAGTTATACGCGTCATACTGAGACTGGCCAATCAGGAGACGTACCTATTCCCAACTGCGATATCGAACTTTCATGATAGTATATTTTACAAATGGCCCGAAGTTAACATTTGGACCGCGGTCCCCAGGCAGTGACATCGCCTGGCGGGAGATCTCCCCTTTTCTTTCACAACATCTTACAAAGCCGTCATGAAATGTAAGCATGTTACTCAATAGATCCTATTTTTCACGTACCTAAACCATAAATAACGACAGTTTGGTGTAGAGTGTCATTTGATCAACAGTTTGCCTTTTATCAGTTTTGCTTGTAACTTTACGATACCGTAAAAGAGTCGAGTATCTACACAGTGTAATATATAAAACTTGGATATACGGCCGGTAAACTCACACAAGTGGAAAAGGAAGATAGTAGTTTATTCACTACGTTGTGCGAAAGTCGGATATTGTTAACTTTCTCGTTTATTGAATATTCGATATGCTTCTATGGGTTTCTATTAAACTTATTTTTGGCAACCCTGTTCCGGGAGTGAATGGTACGGACTAAAGGTACTTTAAAGGGCCCCGTATTCAATATAATTGAATGAAATTTTAAGATTGAGTGAGCTTAAAGACCCTAAGCAAAGTAAAATATTCCGGTTTCGAATCAGATTTGAACAAACAATATTTAAAGGGCCTCTCCTACTGTTCCTGAAAAGGGCTTTATCCTTGAGATAGAATAAGACACTCCTTACCTTATCTCTTCAGAATAAATTTGATGTGTATACTGATAATTCCAGGTGTTCTGGCAATTAGTACCTATAACTAAACTTATATTGCTATAACGCGTTATATTGCTGTAACGCGGACATAACTCTTAGTCTGGGTTTTTTCAAATTTTATTTAATCTTTTTTCGATTTTTACCAATTTTTTAAACAAGCTACCCAGAAGCGTGGAGCTTGTATCACAATACATGTATTTTGTTTGAACTAAGGACAAGACAAAATTTATCCAACTACATAATCCACAGAAATTTATGCTCTCGATTGCGTGTTATCTTTGAAATAAAACGAAAACGAAGAAAGAATAAATTTCAAAATGGTTTTTCTATGAAATCCAACCTAATTTATTCTTATTACTACGTTATCTTACGAGTTTTCCCGGAACCACTGCAAGAAACGGCGATTACTGTGCGAAAAGTTTGCTGAAGAAATATCCGACCAATTAGTGTTGATCGTTTGTAATTTGTTTTCTGTTTTACGTTTGCGATAAACACTCGCTTGTCAAGTTTCAAGTTATAATGGCTACGATGTTCGGATCGGTTGTTTTTAATTGGAAAACTGGCTTTGATTCTTTGTTTTTACCGGTAATAAAATTGTAACGTTTATAAAGAAATGAAAAACGCTAATAAAAAAAAAATTAAAGCACCTTTCAAATCTTGACCTCCTTGGGAATGGAATCCAGGATCCTTAGAACTGCATTTCGAAATGTAGCAATATTTTGGTTGCATGAAGGTTTTCAAAGACAGGTGTACCTACATAATAAATGTAAAAACGAGGCATTAAAATATACCTAATTTTATTGAATTACATAATATTGGCTTCAACCCATTAATGGCCTTTCCTCTTGGCCTTTCCTCTTTGATAAGATCTATACAGTATACTCCTCCACCCAGTCCGTATTGGTATAGTCACTAACATTGACATGGTCACTAACAAGCCAATGTATCTGACATTTTCGTACCGCGCGGAAACCTCTGACATGGCTGAACGAGTGCTAGTTATCGATAATAACCGGGACCGACAAAGCGGTCGAGATTTATAAATTTTATATCGATATCAAAAGTCGATGAAAGTATAATCACTAGTGCGATGGGACCACGCGGAATTAAAATTACCCGTGGACCCGGTAATGGTTCAACTCACCTGGACCACGGGTAAACACCCAAGATTTTGCATCGAGCGGTCACCCATTCAGTGACCGACCGCGCCCACAGTTGTCGCTGGGTAGAGATTTTAAAATATTCCTGTATGCTTACCTACATTTAATTTTATTTACACTACAAAACTAGGATAGAGGACTCAATGTGTGATAGAATAAAAAATGAGTTAATGAATAATATTAACATATTTCGATATTTTTATGGTAATTTGATAGTCGTGCCAGATGGTGTTCGTTTGGAGAAATTATTAAGTAAATGAGTATGCAAACCGGGGGCCATTAGATTTCCATAACCAAAATGGATACTTTTTATGGATCGTTTTGGAATAATTCCATATTTAGAGTAATAGACACTGCAAACAAATACAGACCTTATTAAAATTCGACAGCAACATAGAGGATCTATAAAAACTATGAACCATCAGTTACATAATCTGTGTGAAAATAACGTTCAGTTAAATCAGTCAGAAGTTTATCAGTAACAGGAGAAATAACGATTTAAAAGATAAAAAATAAAGTCAAAAGTAAAAATAATTTATTCTTCAAATTAAAATAATACCTGTTTTATTTGTGAACCGATTGAAATACATATTACATAATGAGTTTACAGTTACAAGTTCATTACAAACACAAAGCCATAGTAAATTATCCATTAAAAATGGCCGATGAGGGTACATATTTATTTCTCACGTTTCGGTTACTTCTCGGTGGTCATACTGGTATGACCAATGATGTGTTTTAACGTTACGTTTACGTTCAAGTTTAATAGAAAGAAGTATAATAAGATTCATCTAATAATTAGCATGATGAGTTTGCCCATTTCTGACAGTGATGAATAATATTAATTTGGAGAAAAGTTCTTTACGCTCGGTACGGATGGAGGTTACGACAAAAAATGTGTAAGGTTTACACTGTCACACGTATGCCAGGTAGGTGTTAGAATTAAACTTCAAAAATATAACTTCGTTCTAATCGAATGTTCCATGACACTCACGTATTTATTTCATTTGTAAGGGTTTTATTTATTTATAAGAATACCTATATAAATTCATAATCATTTATTCATATTGGTATCATCACGATACACTTTTTTGGTACCGCCGTTTCGCAAAGGTGCCTTACAATCGATATTAGTATTAGTACGTAATATAGGGTATCACGTTCAGGAAAATTTAGGGTTAATTATTAAGGGAAAATGTAGGTACTACTGTTTTTCAGTGATCCGTAAGTATTTTAAAATTGTCTATACATATTAACCAGTGACCTTTTAATACCATCACGCTTTTCTGTCATCGACAATATAGAAAAACGCAAACCGCGACTCTATAATACTTGTGAAAAACTAACTTTTACTGAGATTAAAACAAAATAAATAAGATGGAAATATTCCATCGTAGTAACGTAACGTTAATATTATATTAAATCATTCTTGTGTTCGCGGACTGTATTTTGTTTATTCTCAAGCTCAGAGACAATAGTCTCAGCTGGTAATCTGTTCCAGTTTTGCAGACAATACAATCCTTATTTATAAAGTAAATTTAAACGACTACGGAATAGAAATGTCTAAAGATTAAATTCAGATATAGACTTAGTACTCAGTACTCAGACTCGGACTCAGGCTCTAAGTAGACTAATCAGGTTAAGAATAACATTCAGATTCAGATAAAGATTGAAATTCAATCTATACTTCTATACTTACAATATATGTACCTAAAGCAGAAAAGTTTGTTTGTTTGTTCGTTTGAATGCGCTAATTTCAGGAACTAAGTACTGGTTCGAATTGAATTTTTTTTTCTGTTTATCAGTCCATCAATTGAGGAAGGCTAAGGCTACAACAAGTTTCCGAAGTGAAGGCGTCTACATATAGTGCAGAGCGACGTCTGCCGGGTTAGTTAGTTTGATATAAATCTATTCATGTCATTTATACACATATGTACACTCTTCTTAGGTCTATAATACTTATGCCATTATTTCTTCTTGCACTCACGAAGATGGTATAGCACATCTTTTAAAGTAATATATCTACAATGGTTAAAAATAATTTTAGTCGACGTGGAGCTTGGCGAACAATACCGCCCGTTAAGGTAGTAACTACTATTTCTACAGTGTTATAAATTGTTAACAGCAATTGTATTCCGGTAAGAAAGACGTGGCCGGTTACACCGTTTAAGAGGCAATTATTTTAGTAGCGTTGCTACTCTTGAGGATTAAAATAATTCGATGCGTTGGCATCGATGTACGAATCAGAACAAGACCTTTACTAACAAATACTATCAACGAATACTAACGAGACTATTACTAACTACAACTACAACTATTAAAAGGCTTAAGTATCACTAATAGCCTCTGCCCAAGTCTGCACACTTACTGGTAAACTAGCCAACTAATAATAATATACCATCTGCTAATTGGCCTCAACGTCCTAGTCTTAATTAATTTGTGTCTTGTTCTGTGCCGGTCTCAGTACCCATGGGCGACAGCGGAATTGAACTGCTGCAAGCTCCTTTGCTGTCATAATTTAATAACAAACCATAACAAACACATAATTATGAATAAATTAGACACAGTTAAGTATAAACTACAAATACGAAATAGGCGGAACCATCGTCATAAATCAACATCTTGAACTTCACTACATTTTGTTCGTCAATACGGAAAGTAATAAAGCTTTTTCATGAAGGGTTCAGTAAACAAAAACAATCTTTAATCGTTGTTTTGGCGAATGGACCGCTAGTCAATGAGCAATAAATTTAGTTAACAAGGATTTTATGTCTCTTCAACTCTGGTTTTTGGTTACTATTGAATAAAGAACTTGTGTAAGGAAACATTGATATTTGACGACCTAATGGCGCAAAGGTTAACACTCCGGATCGCTGTTCCCCCTTGTATGGGTGTATCCTTGGCTGGTCGGCACAAGAAATCCTACTGTGGGGCTATGACCACAGATGTGTAACGTCAAATTTTGTTTTTCTTTGCTGTTATAAATTTTGATTTTTGTAATTGAATCTGTGATGTCTTAAACCATTGAAATTGATGTGAATTTTAATCTTAAGTTAAATTCAAAGTGGTGTTGCAACCATTATCTTGCAGCTGCCGCCTTAGAAATGCAGACGGTTTTTGCCGTTTATTTGTGGCAACTATTGGTCTTATATAAACTTTTGCAAAAAATGTTTGAGTTCCGAGGATAAAACAAGCACAATTTTTTGCAATTTTTGTCTGTCTGTTTGTCGCCAAGGTTTAGCGGTATGCGCAAACATTTCTAGCAGACAGGTATAAACGAATACCTTACACGAACAAGTTGGTACGTACTTGTTCTAAGGAAAAACATCACCTTTAATTGAAATGGCTATACAAACTGGAAGAATTTAATAGGGTGATAAACTTGAAGCGCCCGATAAAAATTAAAACCAATTAACTGACTCCCCTTACGGTGTCCTGGTAATCATGCTAGACTGCCATTCTAAGGGGCCTGGATTCGATTCCCAGGGAGGCAGGTACGAGTGTGTGCTTGTCTATATGTATTATTTACACGAGATACGGTATCGTGGTTATTATGTTGTTGTGGGATTAAGAACGTGTATTTGGACGGATATTTTAGTACATTATTTTTATTTATTCTATTATTTATTTCTGTGTTTTTTTTCAGGACAAAAAAGGTTTATCAGAACAGTGACAGTGTTTGTCAAAATTAGTAAAACTTCTTGGAGGAATATTTCCCGTTAGTTTACGAGAACTATTGGCAACGACCCTGGTATATTACTAGTAAGTACATAACGAAAATGATAATATAAATGTAAACAATATAAATGTAAACAAACTGATCGTAATTGTTTTGATTTAATTTTAATATAATTTAAAATATGATTTAATTGTATTTGTATTGTATTCTATGTTTAACTAGATTAAACAGTAGCATCTATTCTAGCATATAAAACATAATTATAATGATTTAATGTCAACTTATAACTGCTGAATGATGTGCACCCCTGTAAGTGACATGATCACACTGCACGAATCTCAATAACTAACTACCTATGTAATGAAATTGTGATGTGTTGTTGGAGTGCCTTAATGAATAAATAAATAAAAATAAATAAATAAACACGCAGAGCCAAGCAGTTTGTGAAGCGAGTTGCTGTTAGTAATTCTGAATTAGCTCTATACAAGAAACTTAGGCTATCTGGAGTAAAACTCAGTAAATGCCGTAGCAAGATTAAATCCCAGACAAAAAAGATGAAATTGCTGCAAAATCTTACAACCAATCCACAATTTCTCCAAACACTGGACAAACATCAAAAATATTGACATTACTTCAGTTTAGAGAACATAAAAAGGGAGATAAAAGACGACGTTTTACGTTAGAAGAAAAAATTGTGGCTTTGACAAATTTGAAACAAAGTCCGACAGGTTACAGATTTTTGAGGAAAATATTTATACTTCCGTCACGCCAAACCGTCTTAAAATTAATTAATATGGCAGATATAAATGCAGGAATTAACAAAAATAAACACACACACACGAACGAACGACGAACACAAACTACATATGTATTGTTATGTTTGAGGAATTGTCACTGTTAAACCCAATTTGGCCTACAATGAAAGAAAGGACAAAGTTTGTGGTTTCGTCACAAACGGCCAAACAACTGTACCAGAATACGCCGATCATGCGCAGGTTTTCATGTTAAGGGGCCTAATTAAAAATTATAAGCAACCTGTTGCATACACATTTTCCTAACTGCCACAAAAGGACCAGAACTTGCAAGTCAACTGAAAAAAGTTATTACTGAGCTACAAAATGGAGGCCTCCTCGTGGTAGCGACTGTGTGTGATCAGGGCACAAACAATGTTAATGCCATCAAATATCTCTTGCAAGAGACACGTGGTGAACTTTTAAGGAGAGGCGAAGAACAAAGAAACAATATTATCTTAATAAACAACCAGCAAGTTATTTCATTATATGACCCTCCTCATTTAACGAAATGCATAAGAAATAATTTAATAACAAAGAATTTAAAGTATGAGCATAATCAAAAAAGCAAAATTGCTAAATGGAAACATAAAGAAAATCTGGGATACAAAGGGATACGATTAGTTCTCAAGATAACGGATTCCCATTGTGATCCCAGCAAAATACCTAAAATGAAGGTGAAATTTGCCACACAGTTATTCAGCGCAACTGTTGCATCCAACATAGGCTATCTAGCAGGTAATTATTGACATAATAAAATATTTTTACAGTCCTTTTGTCTCCCCACTGATATATACATGGATAACCTCTTTGAATAAAGATTTAGATATTTTCCTATTATTATTTATTTATAATTCACAATTCAGATAACTCATTGGTTCTAGAATTGCTTAGAACAATGTCAGATGCATGACAAGAAATTTGGACTTAAAAATTCTTTTATTCTTTTACTGACTTATTGTTAAACCTATTAAAATACTGTTTTAAGTAATATATTTTTTTCATATTTTACAGATAAGGGAATAATTCCTGAAGAAGCCAAAAATACGGCAGACCTGTTACTTATTTTTGATCAATTGTTTGATTCGGTGAATGGGAGTTTTGGAAAAATAAAAAAACATGGGAAACCATTATTAGGGCCGGCAACGCCCACTTCCATTCACCATAAAGTATGGACGGATTCAATTAAATTATTGAGGAACATGAAATTTATTAATACACATACATGTAATATGGAATATGTACCAACGTTAAAAAATTGGGTATGGACACTAGAAGGTATACAACTATTAATAAAAAAAATTTCTACTGAATATGGTGTAAAATCAATTTGGTTGCGGCATCTAAATCAGGACCCAATAGAAAACTTCTTCGGGTCCATCAGGAGCCATGGATGCCGCAATATTAACCCAACTCCTGAAAATTTTGAGGCAGCATTTGCTACTTTAGTAATAAACAGTGTTTCTAGTGTCCATGCCCCAGGTGCTAATTGTGAAGTTGATGATTGTTATGCGCTACATAAAGTTCTCATCACAGGCGGGAACAGCAAAGACCAAACTAATCTAAGCTTAGAAAATATTCCCGATATCACATTCACACCTCTTGAAGAAAAAAATGACCCACGAATAGTCGGAGGGCTTCAATATATGTGAGTGGGTACTTTATAAAAAATGCTAAAAAAAGGTCTTCAAGGGGTGTGATGAATGTAGGGTTAATTTAATGACAAATAATGAGCCAGAGTATTTAAGGTATCGGGAATATGCTAACAAAAAATGGCTTTGTAGTCCAAGCGATTCTCTCTTAAATTGTATTTCAAATCTGCAGGATATAAATTACGCAATAATAAAAGAAAATTTACATAAAAAATACTTAAAAGAACTCATAAAGACAATAGTAACAATTCATGTTGATTTTGATTTCATGAAATGCATAACGCATAAAGAAAATGTTATAGATTTTTTAATTAATATATCCTGCAGATTTTTTATATACAATTACTGTAAAGATATTAACAAGATATTAATAAATAAGAGAGACTGTGATGATGAAACTGATTTGAATAAAATTAAAGCGAAAAAATTATTTAAAAAGTGTTTCAAAAGAAAAAATAAATAATTATCAAAAACTATTCTTTTTTTATTTGTTCTAACGTGTGGATTTCCTTTTTTCCTATAACGAAAATGAAAATGAACGCTTCTTCACTAAACATTATTATCACGAACATAAGTTGAAATATTTATTATCAAACTTATCCATAAATATTTCCACTTACTAGTTGTAAGAATATTGTTTATTGAAGAGGTGTTCATTTTTCAATAATTAGGCGTTCTCTAAATATTTAGAAAAGCCGTACTATAGCCACATACCTATATAGGTGTATAGATAGGTATATAGATATATACCTATATATAATCTAGGTAGCTATAGCTACAAGTATTAACTTTCATGCAAGTTAACAGATGGCGACACTTTCTTCATTTGCTCGGCGTTTCTCAATATAGACGCAGAGATAAACCTCTATTCCCTATATACAAAGTTATATACAAAGTTACTCTATGGTGCTCTGCTTCTGCTTATTCGTGGGCGTACAATTTCCAACCTCGTCTGTGCGACTTGCGTACAATACCTACAATAAAATAAAAATTGATTGATTTGTGCAGTGTTAAAAATAATAATGATACCGATTACTATTTAATTTCATTGTAATTTTAATATTTTACAGTATTTTAACTGCAGTATGTAAACCTTAGGCAGTCTATAAATATATAAAAACAATATCACTCACAGCCGTGAAGAAAATGTAGTATTACAATGAAAAATTAGGACAATGTAACGTTTAAAATAGTTGATGATTGCATTTTTTTAATTACATAAATATGGTTTTAATGTCAGTGTGATTAGATGCTCTAACATCATGAATTTGATGCGCAAATTGCGTGGAGCCTCCTCGTCGGCGTCTTCGGACTCAGCGGAAGCTTCCAGTTCCTCTTCCCACGTCCAACTAGGGTTGATGCACCTCAAGAAACTGTTTGCTGAATATACGCATCCGCCACAACCACTAACCGACGCCGAAAAAGATGACAAGCTCTACAACATGTTACCACTGTTTTGTAAGGTAAAATATCTTGATAATAAGTACTGCCAATTTTTGTGTTTTTTCCCATTCCAGGTATTGGTATGAAAGATTCCAATTGGAATGCTATTACTGTTGGAAATTTTTCAATACAATTCTCAAAACAACATTATAGTCCCTATTTTTTTTCTTTATCCATTTTAGCAGATTTTTTTCATAGTATAACCAAAAATCACATACTTTGGCCAAAATTTTACATTAATTTGTAATTTAAAATAACATAAATCTCTTCGACAAAACATACAAATTTTTAAAACACAAAATAATTTTTAAATTCCTACCTCAACCTAACTTGATGTGTGTGTGTTGTGCTTTTATGTTGAAGTCTATTATTACTACTAATATTAAATAAATGATTGCCACTAGGTATTTGGCACTAGTCCTTCAAGCGATATGAATGAGAAGTTCTGGGACATATTGTCATTTTGTCAGCAAGTATCAAAGCTTATGGTATCAGAAATAAGGAAACGAGCAAGCAACCAAAGCACTGAGGCAGCTAGTTGTGCTATAGCAAAATTCTTAGAGATTGAAAATTCAGAGGAATCTAGTAATGGATGGATGCTGCTATCTACTTTAAATTTACTGGCAGCAGGAGATCAGTCACTGATACAGGTATCCTTCAACTTCTCTTTTAAGTGATTTAAACCTTATTTACCATATGCGTTGTCGCCATATGGTGAATAAGATTACCATGTTGGACTGGCCTTCCATGGGTTCTGAACTTGAATTCGAATGAAAAAAAACCACCCCTGGTTTGAATGATATGTTTAAATTTTGATTCTCATTTTAAGATAAATGTAATGTGTAAAGTCTTTGTATGTTGTCCATGGCAACCATGGCAGGATATTCAAGTGTGCGACTTTGAGAGACTTTGAGAGTGGGGTAAAAAAAATACAGATCAAGATAAATTACTCAAAATTATTAGTCAAGAGTGTAGCAAGTAGTATTGTATAAAATTCTTATTTTATATGGGCTGTTTGATTAAGAATGCTTAAAATCGAATAGTAACTGTTTGTTCATAGCTCAGCAGTTGTCTTTATTTTTTGTTACTTCTTTGTCATTAAATATTGTATTGTATGTCATCAAATATAATTTCAAATAATTATGCATTTCAATTGTCTATAGGTCATGACAACAGCTGCTATTCCATCAACATTAGTAAAGTGTCTGTATCTCTTTTTCGACCTCCCTGAGATACCTGAATCAGAAGCGGATGTTCAGGATGATAACAGTGATTTCACTCCTCGAGAGAGGCGAATACTATTACAAAAAATATTTGTTCAGGTATTCAGCTTCAGTTCTAAAATATAATAAGTAAACAGCTTAGAATTTGATGCCAAATAATTATGTGCTAAAGTGTTAGTCAATACAACTTGTAAGTATGACATAAAACCTAAAGGTATTATAGTAAACATTTTGAAATGTGTAGATTATGTCTGCCCCAATATAGATGTATGTGCTTTTATCTAAGCAAAATGATTTTACTGATAGATTTCATCAAAAATCATTAGTACAATCAACTGTTTATGCCTTACTGCTAACAATTTTGCTAAAATACGCTTATATATTTAAAGGAGCATTACATTTCATTCATTTGCAGGTCCTTGTAAGGTTATGTAGCCACCCGTTCCCCTGTGAAGAGCTAGCCCGAAAGGATGACTTAAGTTTACTTTTCTCTGCCATCACATCATGGTGTGCACCATACAACATTATGTGGAGGAAGTCTGCAGCAGAAGTACTGATGACTCTCTCCCGACATGGCTTGACACAGTCTGTTGTACAATACATACATAGTAAGTATTGTGTACATAACATGTCATGTAACTGCAATGTATGTGAATTAACACTTAGTGAGCAAGTGCTAGTTTTATACAAGGACATCAGTTCATTAGCATGTTTAATTCATATAATATTATGTAGGTATATTACAGATGTTTGCTTCACAGCTATGCTATTAGAAATTAAAAAGCAAAATGTAATAAACATTTTCTATTTCAGATAAAGGATGCGTTGGGCTTTGCATTGAAAATATGCAAAAAATACCAGAATTGACACCTTTAGAGGTACATTGAATTTTATGGTTCTTTAGTGTTGGTTTTTGGCATTGATTTGATATTGATAAAGTTTTATTGTTACCCTCACAGGTGGTTGAGATGTTTGTGGCAGTCTTTTGTTTTCTGAAGGACTCCAGTGAAGTCAGTCAATTATTATTAGATGACTTTAGATCTTGTCAAGGCTACCTGTATTTATCGGAGTTCCTCTTGAAGTATGTACATTTTATTACTATGTTTTATTTGTATAGTGAATATAATTAGAGAGCATGAGCATGTTAGAAGTTGATATTTTTAAAAGCTGAGCCTTTATCACATTTTTTTGCCTCGATTCACTTTATTTTTGATTGTTTTTCCCTAGGGTACCTTACAATTTTAACTTTGTTATTATCACAGACATGAGAGACAAGATGTACCCGATTATTTGACATCAGGGTAAGCATAACTTTATTGTTGTAAACTAACAATTACGAACAAATTCTTACATGTTATTTTATTATTACAGCTGATTAACAATGTTTCTTAAATTGTAACAACTGTACAGTTTTATGTTTCTTTCATAAAGAGTTTTCTACTTCTGCTGCTTTTTTGTAATTTGCTTATAATAAGAACCAAAAAATAAAGGTATTGTGACGAGGTAGCTTGTACATACACTTAAGCTTGTTCATAGTATTTGTATTGCATGCAATGTGAAGGTTATTGTAGATAAATACTCTGGTAGTTGTTTACATTCATATTTCGTACTTGCCTAGATCTCTTATAATTATGATACAAGTTCCGATCATGTGTGTTATCTCTTGCACTTTACAATATTTCTGTTGAAGGTTTTCTTGTACATATAAAATTATAATTTACCATCCAGATTTCTCATTCGTTATTTATGTTTATTAAGCTACTATTCTTACTTATTTTTACAATAATTCAGAACCACAGTGTATATATTTGAGGGTTTATCGCAGGTTAAATCAGAAAAATCTCCAGCATATTATGCTTATGTAACTTGCTGTCAAATGCTTCGCTATCTCACTCTACTGTCCCACTCTTAAAGCAATTCAATCTGTACTCTGAAACGGACGTTAAGAACCATAACTTAAATGACTGCAAACCGGAACGTGTAACGCGACCTAGATTGGAGGAGGAGCGAGTGAGCGGGACGGAGGCGCGCGCGGCGCTGCGCAACCTGGTGCTGATGGTGTCGTCGCTGTGTGCGTGTGGGTTCTCTGAGCTGCGGCCCACGCGGGCCAACACCGAGCTGTTCCAGCTGCAGGGGTTCGTGCTGCCGCAGCCCACCACGCCGGGACAGGCTGTCAGGAATGTGCAGGCGTTTCAGGTTGGTTTCTGTTCATTGAGAAGAGAACCGTGCTCGATAATGGGCTATGATGGGCTGAGTTAATGATGAATTTCTCAGGGCATAAGTCTCGTAGTTGAAAGACATAGACCACACTTCGCTATGCTGTTCCAAATTGCATTCTTGGAGAGGTTAGTAGCCAGTGCAAGAGTAGAAAGTTTTTATGCCGACCTAAGAACTTCAACAGAGCGTGACAGTTGCTACATGAAAATAAAAATCGACGACGATGACGGTTTTTGTGCCCTTCGCAGCACGGAAAAACTGAAAAATTGTTCAGTAGTGGTCACGCAAGCTGCCGGGCCATGGGCACTTCAAAATATAATAAATTATATTGAATTAATTTGAACAATGATGTTATTAATAAAAGTATTTTTTTATAGGTTCTGCAATCTGTGTTCATGAAATCCAACTCTCCGGCTCTCTGCTGTACCATCTTAGACGCTATATCGAGTGTTTACCACGCGGATAACGCCAATTACTTCATCTTGGAAAACCAGAATACCTTGAGCCAGTTTTCGGAACGAATACATACAAAAAATGCGGAAATTCAAGAGAAGTTCTTTGAATTATTAGAGTTCATCGTATTTCAATTGAATTTTGTGCCGTGTAAAGAATTGATCTCTCTTTCATTACTTTTGAAAGCGAATAGATCGAAAAGTTGCAGCATATTATGTATAAAGACCTTATTAAATATTCTAAAGTGAGTATAACAACACTACTAATGCAATAAAGTACAGGCATTATGTTTGTAAAATATTTGCATCTCATTTCATGTTTATTTGTATTTTTACAGACACAATGTCATATTTAAAGATGTGTACAGGGAGGTCGGTATGTTAGAGGTATTCGTGACATGTCTTTCGCGGTATGCGGCATTTCTGAAAGACAAACAAATTGAAGAAGAAAAAATTAAACAGAATAGTGAAGCTGCTGCTACCGAGTCTCCAAAGGCTCCTGAAAGAAGAAAAAGACAATCTTCCAAACATGACTCTTTAATAAAAGATCCTAATTCAGATGTCGAAGAAGAGGAATTAGGTTCCTTAGTTATGGAGGGACTCACAGCTTTGCTGAATGGCAACACAAATAATTGCAATGTGTTCAGAGACTGTGGCGGAGCAAAATGCGTTCACGGAATGGTTGTACACGAGTCTTGTCGAAGTAAAGCTTTAGGTAAGAATAAAACTAAGTTTAAAAGGTTAATCTTAGCTAATTAATGTAGTGATTGACATGTGTAATTTATATTTAATTAATTGACCTTTCGTGTTATCGCATCGCTAATGAAACTGCTGTTGTAGGTATAGATAGTAAATTAGTATTCAATGGTGATTTCTCTAGTCTTTATTATTTTGTGATGCATGAATTATTGAAATATATTGATTATTAAAGTTTAAAGCTACCGGACGAAGTAGATTATTTAAAAAATCCATTTGTGTACATACTTCATCAACAAACATTAGAATTGCGATTTTGATATCAAATACTTTCAGACATTTAATTTTGAACTTTATTTCAATAAAATTAAAATCTTTTCTCCATTCTCACAAGTCACGTTACCCACGACAAGCGTTAAAATTTTTCTTTTAACCCTTTCCGAAGATATTACCTGTAGATAACTAACGAATATTTCCCCCAGGTGTAGTCCGGGAGCTGATAGTGAGCGGTTCGGGCGAGGAGGACATGTCGGCGCTGCTGTGCGGCATGCACGCGGCGCCTAACGACGCGCTGCAGCTCAAACTGCACATACTCAAGGCGTTGCTTGCTTGTTTACGGGACTCGCATCGCACACGGACTATATTCCGGAAGGTATGAACTGTTATTCAATGGTGTAGTGTGGCACGCGGTCAATTTTGAGATGCTACTTATCCCACAAAAAAAACTTCGAAGATTTAATTTGAATAGACTTGTGGTTAAAAATACTATGGTAAAACTGAAAACATCCGATTCATTTTCTATTTGTAGTGATCTTAGGCGCTTTGCCCACGGTGCAACTGTTGCAGCAACTGGCAATTTGCAATTAACTTGCAACTAGCTGTTTACACACATTGTGTGAGTGTGTGTGTGCGCAGTCCAATTGAAATGTATGTAAACAGCTAGTTGCAAGTTAATTGCAAATTGCCAGTTGCTGCAACAGTTGCACCGTGGGCAAAGCGCCTTATCCGCAAACAGAGAAGACCCAGGATCAGTTCTAGTCCGGCGTATATTTTAGCTTTCGGGTCGTGGATATTATTGATATTTTTTTGTTCATGATTTTGTGGTGTCTATGACTCTAGTCGGGGGGTTGAGTATAAGTTTGAAATACTTAAAATTTTACAGGTCAGCGGTTTTGTGTATGTAACTAGTGTTCTCGTTTCACTGGAAGGAAAACTAAAGGGAGACGAACTGTTGGACCGGGACATGCTTCAACTTCTCCACATTGTCTTCTATACGATCAGTACAGCCATGAGATTTGAACCTGCCAATGCCAAATTTTTTCACCACGAGGTAAAGCGTATCAACAAATGATTTTGATAAAATTTTTTTGTTCAAGGTATAAATAATACTTTTCTATTCACAGATTTGTATGACAACTCTATGTGAGACTATTCGGTTATTGGGTTGTTTCACAGACGATTTGGAATTGCAAAATGATACAGAGAATGGTGATCCGGAGCTGTATGAAGTTTTTCATGATCTCTTTACTGGCAATATTTTGGAAATGACGTAAGGGAGTTTACGCTTTTTTTTGTATTTTGTAAGACAATTAATGTTTTAGAGACAAGATTTCAATAGAATTTTAATTGCAGCTTACCTGAAAATGTACCAGTTGTATTTGTCCACGCTTGCATAGTGCTGAGACTACTATATGACGTCGCCCTGGATTCATTCGACAAGCCGTCATTCTGCGGTTCCCTCAATGTGAAATCTCCTAGTCTAACGAGGCAAAGTTCAGCTATAAATGAGGTAACCATTATACCTGTTTATATAATACTAAATATGTAATTAGTAACAATAATAATAATAATTCCTCTCATAAATCATAATGTCCTCACTTAGTAACACTTACTTAACGTTATATGTATTTCGTGCTAATTTTATCGCAGAATGAGTAGCACAAAATCAAAAATGCAACTGTTCTTTTATTTAAAATTTACAATAAAATTATAATTAATAATCAGATTGACATATTTTTTAACATTAGTACATGTATTACGACGTCATCAAACACCAAGCTATCAAAACTATTATAACCTATTCCAGTCGAAACCAGCGGGCCGCACAGCGCCCCTGAATCTCTCCGTGGGCAGTACCGCGGGTGAGGCGTGGATCGTGCACGCGGGCGTGGTGATCGTGCTCGCGCGGCTACTGCCCGGGTTGCCGCGCCCGCCCGAGCACGAAGGACATGCGCGCGCGCTGCGGGACTACCTCGCGCACGTGCTCAAGAGTTTGGTTCGGACGTGAGTGACTGTTTTGTATGTTTTATGGTTATGGAGACTGAGTATGAGATTGTTTTGATTTTTTTTGTAACTATAATTTTCTTTTTAATATCTTTGATTGGAAGTTGATGACATGTATCTATGAATTATCTTCAGTAGGAACTGTTAAAAAATCTCATACATCATTGTGTCCGTCATACATACTACCTACTTAACTATAAATTAGTGGTCATCCATAAATCACGTCATAACTTAAGAGGGGACAGGGGGTCGATTAAGTGACACACTTGAGAACGGAGGCCTCACATAAGACCAGCTGTGACAAGGGTGGGACAGGGGGTCAAATTATGAAATTGAGTGATTTTATGGTAATTTATGGATAGCCCCTTATGATAGATGGAAGTTTAAGAACCTCCTAACAATCAGTCCTTTCCCAGCGAGCGCAACCAGCAAGTGATGTGCGCGGCGGGGCTGGCGGGCGCGGCGCTGCGCGTGTGCGGCGCGGCGCTGCGCGCGGAACGGCACCCGCTGCACGCGCCCGCCATGTACATGCTCGAGCGGCTCGCCGCGCACTCGCTGCGACCGGCCGACCTCAGGTACACTGTTCTAAACGTATCTAAATAACTTTATAACCAGTACGTACGGTTTAATTTAGCTTGTAAACAAAAATTTAAAGTAGTAGGGCCATTTTAATAGGTCACATTTGACAACTGTTTGTTTTTGCTTCATAGTGAGGGTAACCTGTTGAAAAACATCGATTAAATTAAATTAAT